>BLSH010239887.1:198574-209193 GCA_018402905.1 Glandirana rugosa
TTGTAGACAAGACGTGTGTAGACATTTCAGACACACAGTGAAATTTTAAAGTGACACACAGACTTTACAGATGTGTGCAGAACAGATGTTGTTCAGTTATTAGCGGCTATATTAAAAGTGACACACAGACTTTACAGATGTGTGAAGAACAGATGTCGTTCAGTTATTAGCGGCTATATTTAAAGTGACACACATGCTTTACAGATGTGTGCAGAACAGATGTTCAGTTATTAGCGGCTATATTTAAAGTGACACACAGACTTTACAGATGTGTGCAGAACAGATGTTCAGTTATTAGCAGCTATATTAAAAGTGACACACAGACTTTACAGATATGGGCAAAACAGATGTTGTTCAGTTATTAGCGGCTATATTAAAAGTGACACACAGACTTTACAGATGTGTGCAGAACAGATGTTCAGTTATTCCCGGTTATATTTAAAGTGACACACACAGTTTCCAGATGTTTGCAGAACAGTGATATGGGTTCTCCCGGCTTATTTATACTTTTTTGACACAGTTTGAAGATGATTTTAGAACAGTTATATGGCCTCTACCATTAATTAATACTTTTCAGACCCAGTTTGAACATGATCCACATTCACCTCCATTTTTGCTTTTTTTATGTTTTTATTTTTTTAAAAATATTTAAAGTTATTTCCCTGTCCCCATTTCTTTGTAGGGCACTTGTCCCACCCTTACCCCCATTTTCCATCCTTTTGCAGACCTCTAGGACCTTCCTGGACTTTTTTACAGCAATTTTCGGAACTGTCATTAAAATTACCAGAACCCCGGACCCAAACCCGGACTTTTTTTGAAAAGTTCGGGTCCGGGTCTCGGACACCCCAAAGTTCGGTACAGACCCGAACTTTACAGTCCCGGTTCGCTCAACTCTATTCATATTCTCTGAAAAATGGCCAAGAAAAAATTATGCCAGGGTATGTAAACGTATGTAAACTTATGAGCACAACTGTATCTGGGGTTCACCTGTTTCACGTAATTCTGTCAGTCACTACCCCTAGCAACGGAAGTGAACTGAGCCAAGGAAATATGACTGTTTTTGCCATTAGCTGGGATTGAACTGGGAAAAGGACTTGCTCATTGACATTGAACTGTGTTAATGTGAGTGCCGTTACCCATAGCAACGCAGCGAAGCGGTCGCTAATTGCCGTTGTTGTTCGCTCAGTTGTCTTGGCCGGCGCTGGGGCGGACATTTACACTAGCCTGCTAATTCAGTGACTTTGTACCATGTGCTGTTGCCCATGGCAATTACGCCAGGCAATCGCGCCCATGGATTACAAATATGTCCAGTGCCCTGCAAATGCTGGACATCACTGACTGGATTACAAATATGCCCAGCACTCTGCAAATGCTGGCCATCTTGTACTTTGGCTCCAAGTACCTGCTAACAGTAAAGTATGCCTGGAAATGTTTTCTGTTAATGGATTGAGAGACTGTGTTAGAGGAGTGCTTTCCATCAAAACAGATGCTACTACAATTACTGTTGCTACCGGCAAACAGCAGCAAGTTCAGCTTGTCCAGACAAGTCCTGCTAGCATCAGCATGCAAATTCCTATCCTTCACACAAGGGGTTACAACAGTGTGACATGCAGCAAGCTTGCTTATCAGGACTTTTGGCGCCAACTCGTCTGGTTACGTGGGGGCGGCACCAAGCCCTGGAAAAGTCTCGGCGCTTGCAGCAAGCCTCAGACACCTGGAGGCAGTGGAAGATGGCGGAAGGTGGTCGACTTGTGCCAGTGCTGACCTGGCTGCCGGATAAGCCGGAACGGACTCTCGTAGACACTGGGGTCCAATTGGAGCCTTGTGGGGGACTCACCCTGGGGGTGATAGAAGGGACTGAATGGTTGTACCTGCTGTGTCTGGAGTGCCAAATGCCTACTGTGGGAGTTACTGCCTGGGCACTGTGTGTACATTGTGGTGAGTCGCTGACCCAGATGACATCAACTCAACAGGAGCCATCATACTTTACGGTGGACCTGTACATGGGATTTTGTCATCCGCAGCCGCAGAAGTCCCAGAAGGTGTCACCATCCAGAGGCGGGGTAGAGTTGCGGCCTGGTGACTCCCCCATTAATGCAGAGGACAGAGGAAGAAAGGAGGCTGTCATGGCCTGTGGCCTGGCCGGGGACCTGGGTACCGTAAGTACTACCATGCAGAATCCGGGTTCCCTCAAATGACGGTTGAGTCCCATTCTATCCCAATCCCAGTGAGGCCGGAGCTAGTTGTGAAGGGGGATGAGGCCCCTGTTGAGGCTAGTGGGGATACAGAGAAGAGGGCCATAGACTGGGGGTCACCCAGACTGCTGGCAGAATTTGGATCCATGGAGCACCTGGCGGAATGGTCGTCTCCAAGCGAAGGTTTAGATGAAGAGTGGGTGACGGGAGGTTTACATACCTTTGATGCCCTCTCGGAGGAGGATGAATCAGGGCCTTCACAGACTCAAGTAATGCATCAGGCATCCCCAGAATCAGTAGCCAACTTTTCTTAAACAGGCCCTCCACCACCCAGACCAGGGCAGCAACCTACGGTCAAGAAGTAGTTAGATCGCCTGACACCCAAATATTGCCGGGGAGAGGGAAGGTCAAGAGTCTAACTAAGCTCTCCCGGTATCAAAGGGAAGTACAGCGGTGAGTTGCTCTGGTGTGGGGCCTGGATTATCCATACGTCCCACCCCATGTCATGAGGACATTGTTGAGAACTCCAAAGAGGAGTGCGAAGATGATATGACATGGGAGTATCTGCATGTACTAAAGACTTTGCGGGGACTGGATAGCAGCAGTTAGGAGAGATTCAAGGATCTGAAAAAGGAATGGAATCTTGATCATGCTATCCAGAAAGACTGTGTAATAGTGGTCAAGGAAGGTCAACCCTCAAACAGTTTACTATTTCTTTTCGGGAGGACGGGGGAGGCTGGAAGAGGTTGCCCGATGCTCGTTACTACATTTGAAGGACTGTGGAAACTACAGCCAATGTAGGTACACTCCAGAGACTGCTGGTGAAGTAGCCAAGTGTACACATCCTCCTGAATTGCTGGACAAGTCAGCCTGCCACCCTGTGCCCAGTGGAAGAAACTTACCCATTGAAAGGACGCTGGGGTGACATTTGTCCAGTTTATTTTCCTTTTTGAAGTCTATTGCCCGGAGTGGGGCCTCTCCCATCAGGAACTTTTAAAGAGTAACTATTTTTCTTTCACCTTTTTCTGCCTCTGCAGTGGGATTCTAACCCCTCACTGACAGGGCAGGCAGGAAAAATAACAAGAGTCAGTTGATATGTGCAGTGTGGTTGCTCTGCTGGGTGGCTTATAACCCCCTCCCAGTAGACCTGTTGTTATTTATTATTTATTATTTATTATTATTTATTGTTTTTATCTTCTCTTAGGATCCCTGGGATGGAGCTGCTGCTCATCCTCATCCGGCGAGAGTCAAGAGGAAACTTTCTTCTACAACAGTCTGAACGGAGTGCTTTTCACTCGAGAGAAGTTCTCCGGCTCGGGGAATGTGTATTGATGTATTTACATGCTGTTAGTAGTAGGGCCAGTAGTTAGAATTGTGAATTACTGTGTACAGATGTAGATAGCTGAAGAGATGCAACCTATATTTTTGTACTTATTTATTTGTACAGTCCTCATCCAAGTTTGTTCCCTTTCCCCTTTCCCATTTTTAGATCATGGGATGCCCTGCTCTTGGGCCCAGGAGCCATTTTTCAATTTTATCAGCTGGGGACCAGCTGAGGTTTGGTGGGGGGTGAGTGTAGCGCCCTCCACGTTAGGTAGGTGTAGTGAGAGCTTTTTGGTAGGTGAGGTAAAATTTAGTCAGGCCTGACTGAGTGCAGGCCTGATTGTTTTGATTCGGGGCTGGGAGTGGCTCAGGTAGGATTGAGTGATTCACAGAGTGGTGTCATCAGGACCTCACACTTCTTTCCAGAAGTTCCTGGTATTTTCTGGACAGAGAGCTGGGAGAGGAGGTGTAACCATCTGGGGTGTTCTAAGGAGACCTGATCAATCCCCAATCTGGGTTGGCAGGGGTCAGTCCTCCTTAAATACCCAGGGTCAGCCCAATCTGGGAGGAGAAGTTCGAGTGAAAATCTGGGAAGCACCCAGTCTGGGGGGGTGACCCCGGGCCTGGAGTGTTCGGGTGAGGTCAGGAGGAGAGAGATCTTGGTAGCAGGCACAAGGCAGAGTGGAAAGGACAGCAGGAGAGAGCACTATCTGGGAGAGCTCTCCAGTGTGGAACTACAGGTGTCAGGATGTCGGTGAGCAACATACCCTGGGAAACTGTTAGAGGCATGCCGGAGCAGATTGACAGTCTGGGAAGGATGCAGAAGCCAGTATGGGAACCCTATGTTGCTGTGGTAGTGGAGAAAACCAAAACAGCTAGAGTAGCTGACAGGGCCTGGAGCAAGAGGATGGGCTGGGAGTAGTAGTCCATCAGGCTGGCTAGCACATCAGTGTATCTACACACTAAGGGATCAACTATCCCTACCTGTAATGGGTGGTTCTGCGCACAGCATAGCAGGTCTCACCATGTGCTAGACAGGTTGGAGGAATGGAGAAAGCCTAGTAAATTTCCTTCTGGGCCTGGAACAAGTAATGTGAAGGAGAGAGGAACAGGAGAAGCAAGTGTTGTGCAGGAGAGAAATACAAGGAGTGAAACGGTCAGCAAGTAATGTGCTGGAAGAAGATGGAGAGATGTATATACTGGCGAATGTATATAATCGGTCCCATGTACAGAACTGTTTAATTTCTGGGCATCCCATAGTCATCCCTACCCCATCCAAGTTCAATTCTTCTAATAAACAAAAAAAACCGAAACAAAGTACCAGCTTGTTCTGTGACTCCGGGTGTGCGGAAAAGTGTAATTGAGGGCAGTGTGATCAGGTGAACCACAACACTCAGCCACCCCTAAGGGGGCCATTGGCTACACAAGTGCATGGTACAGCAGACATATATATGAAATATGTAATGTTGGGGTAATATTTTCTTTAACAAAAGATCTTTCTACAGACATCCAAACTTACATCATATGAACTTGTATGTTAATGCATATGGAGGCATTATGCAGATGATGGCTGTTTTCAGGGGAAAAATAATTTAAATAATAGTAAGCTTCTTCTAGATTGTAAGCTCTAATGAGCAGGGCCCTCTGATCCCTCCTGTATTGATTTGTATTGTAACTGTACTGTCTGCCCCCATGTTGTAAAGTGCTGCACAGACTGTTGGCGCTATATAAATCCTGTATTATAATAATAATTAATTGGCTGTGCAGAAAGGATCAGCCAGGGTCACGGGTGGACCTATAAATGTACAAACATTAACCTTACAGGGCCAGATCAGGCAAACATTTTCTACTGTCTGTAGACAAGTTTAGTTCACGATTCTGCCCTGACAAATCTGCATTTGTATGGTGGGACGGTGAAATCATTAAAGGGCACCTATGGTCAAAATATATTAAAGGAAAAGTATGGCCTGAGCTTGTTTGGCTGTACTTCTCCTATGGATCACAGGAGTGCAATCTGTTGTACACTCCTGTGATCCATTTTCAGCAGGGAGCAGACTAAAGTCCACTCTCTGCTGATGTCACAGGAGTCGGGCCAGGCACCGCGTCATCACGACAATGAGAGTCAGGATCCGCCAGGTGCCTGGACAGACAGCCTTCTCAGCCTCAGTGAGTCGCTGAGAGCCTGGGCCAGCCGATCCATGTACTTCCACAGCTCAGCGCTCCAGTGAGCGTGAATGAGCAGAAAGGAGAGCTGCTGATTGACAGTCAGCAGCTCTCCACTTGAGGATCTGTGAGAATCGAGCCATCGGCAGTGTTCAATTCCTCGGTTCTCAGTGTAGAAGCGCCGGGGTACAGATGAAGCATTGGACCGATGCTGCATCCACCTAGGTAAGTATAATGGGGAAAAAATCCCCAAACCCATGCTTCTCTTTTAATTCCTGCATTGTATTTATTTTTGTTCTACCCTACTCCTATTATTCTGATTAATCTTGAAGTTTGTAAACTTACTTTGTGAAGATCCCCACACACTTAGTTCCTTGAGTTCTGTGACACGTAGTCACTACGCCCCGTGGGTAGTCACTGCTGCATCACATATTTCTAAGAGCCTGCCTTCTGAGCTACAGAGGTGCTGAGATGAGGAGTTTCAGGAGGCGGAGTCACTACAGGAATCTCTGCTTGCATGCAGCAATGTACCATGGGATATGTAGTCCTTAGAACTAAAAAATAAACAGCAGAGGTGCATACAGGGAAACCAGGAATTTGTGGAAAGAGATGACCAGCAAGACAGACAGAACTCACAACATGAAAGCAGATTCAGCGCAGTACAAAATCACCAGTTGAATCAAGGTTGTGGATGAAGCACAGGTCAGGGACATGTAGGCAGTAGTACAGAACAGCATCTGTAATCAGGTCAGGGAAAAGCCAGGTAAGTAAGAGGAATCACATGAAAGACACAGGTCAGAACACAAGAACAAGCTCAAGCTGAAGTCAGCACTGACACTGAATTAGCGCATCCCTTAAAAAGGCTGTCTTGCACCAATCACTGTGAAACATATGAATGAACATGCGCACACGCCTAGTCATGTGTCACGTACCTTGTGGCAGAGCCTGGCGTGCAGAAGGAGATCTCTCATAAAGCCCTGACTCAGGGACCACTGAAGCTGCGACAGTGATTGTGAGAGCGCAATGAAGTAGGAGTGCCTGCGAGATCCTCTGTTGGCGGCAGAAACGTGTGGCCAATGAGTCACCAGACTGGACTGGATCACTCAGCAGCAGGTGGCAGCAGGAATTGCAGGTGCAGACACACAGCGGATGCAGGACAGTGCCACCAGGCAGTAAACACAGCAGGATAGCTAGAAGACTGGAGCAGGGTCAGACAAGCCAGGTCAGTCACCGATAATCAGATATGGCATAAACGGCAGGCAGAGAATAGTCAGTATGCAAGCAGAGGTTGGCAACAGGATATCAGGCAGAACAGCAAGTATAACAAGGTCTAGCTAAGCCAAGGTCAGGACTGGTAAAGAAGCAAGCGTGGTCAAGAAAGCTGTGTCAATACAGGAATCAATACAGGCAGAGGAACAGAACTCAGGAAAAGCTGCAGATCAGACAGCAATGCACTAGTGCAACTGCTGCCCTTATATAGGCCATTGGGTACCAGCGTTAATGGCTAACAGGCGCAAATATTGCTTTAGCTTATGTCCGTCGAGATGGGCAAATGCAGGAGCACGTCTGTGCATGCGTATCCGCCTCTGCCTAGGAGCTTCCGCTGCACTATGGCCAGCACATCTCTGACACCACGTTTATATGTGCAGAGCCATGGGTAAAGATATGTGCATGTTTCTACACCAGCTGGCTAACAAGAATGCCCTAATTTTACTGTATATAGATTGAGGCCAAGCACCATGGCAACCAGTCCAGGACATAATGGGCAGACAAGTCTTTTTTTTTTTTATAAAAACAGGAGGTGCTGGTATCATGAGGAGTTACTGATGAGGGTGCATTCCAATCCATTTTTATTCTAAAATTGTCTCATGTAGGGATCTGACACCCTAAGACCCCTTCCACATTGGGCCGCGGGCCCGTTAGTGGTAAAGCACCTATCCTTTTAGTGGTGCTTTACCGCTGTTTAAGAGGCCGCTAGCGGGGAGCTTTTAACCCCAAAAGAAGGGGTTAAAAACTCCCATGTTGCAGCACGTCCGAATCACTTTTCAGGTGCTTCGGAAGCACTGCCCATTCATTGCAATTGGCAGGGGTGTTTTGGGACCTCTGTATGCAGCGCCCCCAATCCACCCCAAAGATGCTGCTTGCAGGACTTTTCCTAACGTCCTGCAAGCGCACCGCCCCAGTGTGAGAGCACTCAGGCTTTCACACTCGGACGGCATGGGAGGCGCTATTTCTAGCGCTAAAATGCCTGAAAACTGCCTCAGTGTGAAAGGGGTCTAACGGTTCGCATTAGGTAGATCCAATTTCCATTTCACAAAATGTCATCCCAACAGAGGACCTTTTTTGCACAGTGCACAGTTAGACGTATGAAATTAATATGCAAAATTCTCCATATTAAAACATTTCAGGATGCCAAATGGGCTCATCTTCATCTATTCCTTGCTTTAAAAAGAGACTATTTGGTGTCTCCAAACCTTGCGGTTGTAATATGAAGCATTTTGCATCTTCTCTACTTCCAGCTTTGCACTTTAATAGAAGGTTTGTGTGTGAGCTTGAACAGTCTGTGTACAGATCAGGCCGGACAGCCACATTCATTCTGAGTTTGTGCTGGATGCAGCTCCGCGAGGAAGGACTTTTATTAAACCATTTTTTTTCCTAATGAATAAAAGTGGGCTTGTGGATGAATTGACCTTTCTGAGCATCATCATTTTGTGCTATACCCTCACAACACATATAATTCACAGATAGGAGATATTAGGTGCTGTTTTTTTGCTCTAAAATTCTCAAACTAACCATGCCAAATCTAAAAAGCCAAAATACGGTATATTAAAGAACCAATAGCAAAATTTTAATAAAACAGTATACTCAGTAAAATCATGCAGAACAAAAGATGCTCCACAATACGACTGCATAGCATGTTTTTTTTTTTTTTTTTTCTTTTGGATACCATTATAATCTTGTACCACATCGATTTTTTTTTAAAGATGCTTTAAATTCTGTTGTGTTCTATTTTGTTGATTGGTGAGTCACCTGTCCTGATTACTGTTCTGTGATTGCCTCTGATTGTTATCTTGGATTTGTCATGGTGTGCATCCATTGTTAAAATAAATATTATTGACACAACTGAAACAAGGTTTTTTTCTTTTTGTGTAAAATGGCACATAATTATAGTATGTCATTTAATAAATGTCACCATCATTTTAAAACCAATGAATGCATTGTGGTAATATTTCATGTTATAACACAACAAAACAAAGAAGCAATCTATATTAGAAATAAAATGAACTGAATTGGTATGTTACTCATTATAACAGTTTTATCATATGTTGACTATAGGCAGGCCCACCTTTCAGCTGATAAGAATACAGGAGTGCATAATCTAAAGCCTGGAACACACTTTTAGCTTTTTTTCATTCAACCGAGTGAGCTGAACAAAAAAAAAAAAACTGACAGATCACTCTACCAACACAAGAGATGATTTAAGTATTTGTCCCAGCTGCTATAGGAAAACCACTTGGAGTGGTGGATAGGCAGATGCGAGCAGATATCACCAACAGTGCATGGGACCTCCTGCTCTCATCGCATACCTTCTTCAAAATTTATTGGCCAACGAGTACAAACAAATGCACAAAAAATGCAGTGTTTTCCCGTGTACGCTGGGCCACGTCCTGCTGGTATGCTAGTCGACAGTGCACAGTCGCGGCGACCACGGGAAAACACTGCATTTTTTGTGCATTTGTTTGTACTCGTTGGCCAATAAATTTTGAAGAAGGTATGCGATGAGAGTCTCCTCTTTCTTTTTCACTTAACACCGGGGAAAGTAAGCAGTGGAACCCCAAAGGGAATAACTGGACGGACATACACCTACGGTCGAGTGAGAGACCGAAAGCGCATATTGACTCCTCCAAGTCGTATGACTGTGAGGGTCAATAGGATCTGGTAAGTAGGGAATTCTCACCTTACTATCTGCACAAGGTGGCTTGGAGACGGCGTGAGCACCAGCACTTTATAACCTACAGCACTAAGTCACCTAAGCAATGGAACGCACTTTTTTTATTGGACTACAACTGCAATTTAATTATTATTTATTCACTTTAGCATGGACATTTTTGATTGATATGTTTTGCACAGTAATAGGGGGCATGTACAATATTGCATCTTATGTTTAATTGATAATCAGTTATTTACAGTATATTGTGCATTATAGGTAAATATCAATTGGAGGTAGTCACTACCATAGTGCACATTTGTTATTTGCACGATATACAGAGCTTAACCCATGTCACATATGGGAGTTGGATTTATGTTATAATTTATTAGTTAGCACTTTTAATAGTGTGGTGGGAGCACCTGTATTCACAGTTGGAGGATTCCTTAAACAAGCAAGTGCTGTTTCTAGCTACAGTTCCATCATATCCCTCACACCAGGTGAGGACATAACAGCAGCTGCAGATTAGTATAATAGGCTGTGGCGCGGGAATTTTTTGCAAACAAGTATTTTTATTTATTTATTTTGCCACATTTGTTTTGGGAAAATTAAGAAGGTAAATAAACTTTTATCTAATTATTTATTTATTTTCACAAAGTTGCAATATGAATATAATATTTATCACGCACAGGGTGTGCTTAGAATTACACCCCCAAAACACATTCTGATATTCTTCCTGAGTATGGGGTACCACTTGTGTGAGACTTTTCTCAGCCTAGCTGCATAGAGGGGCCCAAAATCTAAAGAGTACCTTCTAGCTTTCAATGCCATAAATTACATATCTGATTTCCTGCCTATCTATCACATTTTTGGAGGCCCTGAAGTGCCAAGACAATAGAAAAACACACCCACAAAATGTCCACACTTTGGAAAGAAGACACCCCAAGGTATTTGTTAAGAGGTGTGTAGTATTTTTTGTTTTTTTATCTAATAGTTCCATAGAAACGTAA
>BLSH010239887.1:209631-242737 GCA_018402905.1 Glandirana rugosa
GAGGACAAAAAAAGGAATAAAACAGAAAAAAAACAAACAAGGACAACCGGAGTAGGGAGTATGGAAACTTTTGAAATTTATTTCTTAATTTTTTATATATATTTATACTTTATAACGTATACTTTTACTATACAAGAAGTTTTACACCAGTCAAGTCGTCCCTGGTCAACTTAAAACTAGGTACGTACCCATTAGAGGGCTGACTGAAGACATGTTGGTGGGACCGGCTACTGTCGGTCACGGTTACAAAAGTCCACGACTAGTGTCATCGCCATCCCAAAAGTCAAACGTAAAGTTTCGTTCACGTTCACACTGGCTGTCATCGGCCAGGGTGGTTGTACAGAAGTCAGTCGGGAGATTACCCATGCATGGATCAAAATTCAACTGGTCCCTGCTGAACTGACCACATTTTGAAGAACATATCATTTTCATATGCAATATTTCATATTTATATATATTTTTTAATTCTTTATTTAAAGTTTTCAAAGGTATGAGGGATGAGGCCAACAGGAACAAACAAAAAAAAGACAAAATAAGGAAAAAAACAGGAGGTGTGCTGTACCACGTAAAAAGAAAGAACTAGGACCATGTCAAAGTTAACAAATGCCATCCACATGACACCTTCGCTAGGTGAGAAGATGAGGTATGTAGAGTGGTATGCTCCAGTAAGAATCCAAAGAACAAACATATGGTAATAAAGAAAATTTAAAAAAATAAAAAAAAGAGAAAGGGAGGTTGGGGAAAGAAGGGGGGGGGGAGGTCAAGGAACTGTAAGTAGGGGAATGGCAGGTCAAGAATCCCGGTGCAGTGGCCCAGAGGTAGGTCTCCAGCATCCTGCATAAGCAGGCAGCAAGAATTAACCAATCACTCTCCAGATCCACTGACCCAACGGGCCCTCTTAATTTGGGAGGCAGTTAATGAGCCAGATCAGCAGAGTAAGTTTAAGAGTAAGTATAATAAAATCTATAGAACCAGGTTTTGTGAAATTGTTCTTCTTTGTGGTTGGCAGAACCCATAGCATCCTCCTTCATACAGATTTATTAAATTTTTCAAAGCCAAACCCCCATAGAGGGTGGTATAGTCTGCCCCCAAAATAAAGGGATACAGTCCTTTGCTGCTTTAAGTATAAGGATGGTGAGAGAACACTTACAGTATATCATTTGGATTATTTATATATATATATATATTTTTAAATGTGTACTCTTTGAGTCCTGACCACAATAAATAAAGGAAAATATGTATAAAAAAGAGTGTACATTCTGTAACACAATTAGACTCGATTCACACTAATGCTTTTTTGATGCATTTCGCATTTTGCAGAAATGCAGGGAATTATTTTAACATGGGTTCCTGTGGAAAATGTTCACATCAATGCATTTTTGTGCCTGTGCGTTTTGGGAAAGGGTCAGGGACTTTTTCTCCTGCAAAATGCAGTATTTTGCATGTAATAGACTTCAATGGGCATGCAAAAAAAATGCAAGTGCTGCGTTGTTGATGCATTTTTGATGCATTTTTACCGCGATTTTGCTGACATCTGCGTTTTGCATTTTTACATCTGCCTAGCAACAAAATCCCCCTCCCCCCCAAAAAAAAAAAATCCAAAATGCAAAATCAAGGTAAAAACGAGGTAAAAAAAAAATGCAGAAAGCACAGTAAAAAGCACTGCACAAATGCTCAAAAGCAACATGCATAGATATGAACCGAGCCTTACCCAAGAGAGAGCAAATATTTTTCTTTTCACGGAAGAACCTGCAAAATGCAACAAAATACACATTGATGTGGGTTAACACACACAAAAATGCGTGCCGCAATGTGCTTTAAAATGCACAAACTTTAATGCATTTTAATAACGCAAAATGCAAATCCAGTACCATTGTTTTACCCTAACAATGCATCTAATACCAAAGAACGTAACAGATAAATAACTGTGTACTTAGAATTTATACAATAATTCCTCCTTCTTTGTTATTGTATATGGCTGGAAACAGATGAGTTATGTGTTGCAACATGGTGTATGTAATTCAACATTATGTATGGCCATTTCTTTATATTATTTATATGCCCTAACTATGTACAGTCTATTCCTCCCTAAACCTTTTCTATGCAATACAATTTTGATGTACAGAAAAAAAAAAAAAAGTTTTTTTTTTTAGCTGAGAATGTATTTTTTTACTAGTACAGCTTACCTGGAACTTTCTGTGTACACAATTTATATCCAATATAAAATGAATGATTATTATTACACAATCACTAACATTTATTGTTTAATGGAAGAACTTAGGAGTCTGTTTTCCCTGGAGCTACACTAATTAATCTATATTGCATCTTCTGTTATGATGTTGATTTACTGGATGACAACTAATTGGAATCCTTATGAGAGATAATGATACTGAGAACTGACATCTCCTGTTACAGATGAATTGTGTGTAAACAGTAAGAATCTTGTTATATTTGTAACATTCTTTTCTTTTATTTTGCTGAGAATAAAATTTCCATTTGCTGGAACGGCATTATTTTTGCAACAAAAAAGGACCCCAATATTGGGACCACTGTAAAAGCAAAAGGGTCAAAAGTCCCAAAAAGAAAGTCTTCAAAAATGTGACTTCTGTGTAGCTGGCAATTAGGGGATTTGCCCTGGTAGTATATGACTGACCACCTTCTTGACTTTTAGTTAGTAAATATGGAATATTGGATTTAAATATTATGTATCTTCATATGCAGCCAGCGTGTGGAGCTCTAGTCTCCTTTTTATGTTTACCTGTCTATCCTTCTGCTTTGCTGATAGAAGCCTGCTGTTTACAGAGTTCAGCTTAAATGTACAAACATAAGTGAATGTGTCTGCAATGACTTATACTTCTCAATACCTTCACTCTACTCTCCCACCTAGTAGTTTGATTTGGCTCTGTAGGAGGTTTTATTAAGGCCTGGTTCACACCTATGCATGTTTCAGTTGATGTATATTCCAGGTGCATTTTAAGTTTTTTGATCCATTAAAGTCTATGGAACCAAAAACACAACCTGCTGGTCCCTGGCCCTTTCCATAAAATACACAGATGTAATCATGACCCATAGCAAACCATGTAAAATGGACTGTAGCGTGTTTCTGCAAAACTGAAAACGCATTAAAAAATGCATAGGTGTGAACCAGACCTTAGGCCGGCTTCACATATGTGTGGCCGTGGGTTCGTGCCTGGGGTCCAGTGCGTGTTTGTTCGTCGGTTCAGCTGCGATTCAGGTCTGAATTTTTGCCTGAATTTGCACCTGAATTGGACCCAAACACTCACAGGACCCTTTTTGAATGCAGACCGCGGCTGCCCCGGACCATTGAGAGTTGGTCACACTCGCCTGTCTTGCATATTGGATGTGGGAGAACCTGCATCCAATTCGCATATACAGTATCTCACAAAAGTGAGTACACCCCTCACATTTTTGTAAATATTTTATTATATCTTTTCATGCGATAACAGCGAAGAAATGACACTTTGCTACAATGTAAAGTAGTGAGTGTAAAGCTTGTATAACAGTGTAAATTTGCTGTCCCCTCAAAATAACTTAACACCAAGCCATTAATGTCTAAACCGCTGGCAACAAAAGTGAGTACACCCCTACGTGAAAATGTCCTAATTGGGCCCAATTAGCCACCCCCCCAGTCATGTGACTCATTAGTGTTACAAGGTCTCAGGTGTAAATGGGGATCAGGTGTGTCAAATTTAGTGTTATCGCTCTCACTCTCTCATACTGGTCACTGGAAGTTCAATATGGCACCTCATGGCAAAGAACTCTCTGAGAATCTGAAAAAAATAATTGTTGCTCTACATAAAGATGACCTAGGCTACAATAAGATTGCTAAGACTCTGAAACTGAGCTGCAGCACGGTGGCCAAGACCATACAGCAGTTTAACAGGACAGGTTCCACTCAGAACAGGCCTCACGATGATCAACCAAAGAAGTTGAGTGCACATGCTCAGCGTCATATCCAGAAGTTGTCTTTGGGAAATAGACCTATGAGTGCTGCCAGCATTGCTGCAGAGGTTGAAGGGTGGGTGGTCAGCCTGTCAGTGCTCAGACAATACACCGCACATTGCATCAAATTGGTCTGCATGGCTCTCGTCCCAGAAGGAAGCCTCTTCTAAAGATGATGCACAAGAAAGCCCACAAACAGTTTGCTGAAGACAATCAGACTAAGGACGTGGATTATTGGAACCATGTCCTGTGGTCTGATGAGACCAAGATAAACTTATTTGGTTCAGATGGTATCAAGCGTGTGGGCCGGCAACCAGGTGAGGAGTACAAAGACAAGTGTGTCTTGCCTACAGTCAAGCATGGTGGTGGGAGTGTCATGGTCTGGGGCTGCATGAGTCCTTCTGGGACTGGGGAGCTACAGGTCATTGAGGGAACCATGAATGCCAACATGTAATGTGACATACTGAAGCAGAGCATGATCCCCTCCATTTGGAGACTGGGCCGCAGGGCAGTATTCCAACAGGATAACGACCCCAAACACACCTCCAAGACGACCACTGCCTTGCTAAAGAAGCTGAGGGTAAAGGTGATGGACTGGCCAAGCATGTCTCCAGACATAAACCCTATTGAGCACCAGTGGGGCATCCTCAAATGAAAGGTGGAGGAGTGCCTCTAATATCTGATGTCGTCATGGAGGAGTGGAAGAGGACACCAGTGGCAACACCCCCCGGTTCAGTTCACACCAGAACATGCGAACAGACAAAAAGTTCAGGGCGAACATCCAAACACCATTAAAGTCTATGGGACGCAAACATGAAAAATCAAAAGTGTTAATTTTAAAGGCTTATATGCAATGTTATTGCTCTAAAAAGTGTATAGGGACCCGGTCCTGCCCTAGGGGACATGTATCAATGAAAAAAAAAGTTTTTAAATCGATTGTTTTTTCAGGAGCAGTGATTTTAATAATGCTTAAAGTGAAAAAAAAAAAGAAGAAACATTTCTTTGAATATTGTGCCTGGGGGGTGTCCTTAGTCTGTGTGTAAAAGGGCGCATCTCTGTGAGGTGTAGAACATAGCCAGAGCAAAATGACATTTCCATAGGAAAATTGTCATTTAAAATTGCGTCTGTAATTTATTTCCGGTTCCCGGCCATATACAAAAAAATCACTGGAATAAAGTGCGTGCGCCCCCCCCCCCAGTCCAAAACAGGCTCTTCGGGTCTGTTTTGGATATTAAGGGGAACCCCGCACCAAATTTTAAAAAAACATTGACGTGGGGGTCCCCCTAAAATCCGAGCGAGTGCCCCCCCCTCCTGAACCGTACCAGGCTACATGCCCTCAACATCAACATGGGGAGTATGGGTGCTTTGGGGGAAGGGGGGTTCTACCCCCCCACCTCAAAATACCTTGCCCCCATGTTGATGGGGACAAGAGCCTCTTCCCCACAAGTCTGGCCAGTGCTTGTGGAGGTCTGCGGGCGGGGGGGCTTATCGGAATCTGGGAGCCCCCTTTAATAAGGTGGCCCCCAGATCCCGAACCCCCCCTATGTGAACAGGTTTGGGGTACATTGTACCCCTACCTGTTCACCAAAAAAGGAGTGTAGTGTAAAAAAAAAACATTAGGCAGTTTTTGACAAGTCCTTTATTTTGTATTATAGCTCTTTTCTTCTTTCTTCTTTCTTCCTCCATCTTCTCCTGACCCACTCCTTCTTCTGGTCTTCTTCTTCTTTTAGTCTTCTTGCTTCCTCTCTTCATCTTCAATCTCCATCCTCATCTTCATCTTCTTTCTTCTT
Source organism: Glandirana rugosa (assembly GCA_018402905.1). Lineage (NCBI taxonomy): Eukaryota > Metazoa > Chordata > Amphibia > Anura > Ranidae > Glandirana > Glandirana rugosa. Next base: position 215,385 of record BLSH010239887.1, read on the forward strand.
TCCCCGCCGACGCGCTCTCCGCTGCTGCAGTCCGGCCCCTGCAGCGTCTCCCCGAATGGGCGGTCTTCGCGGTGACAGTTCTTTTATAAGAAGGGGCGGGGTTACCCGTGACGTAAATGGGTGACCCGCCCCCTCTGACATCAGAAGATGTCAGAAGGGGACGGGTTCCCTCCTTTACACTTCACAGTATTCAGATCACCAAAAATGGTGATTCTGAATACTGTCATTTTTTTTAAAACTGGCGCCGTCAGCTGCTGATTAAACCAGAAATGACGTTCTGACATTGCTTCCGGAAATGTACGAAGGAGCCCCGATTGAAGCCGATTCCAGCTTCCACAGGGACTCCACACAGTGGCCAGAAGTGTCGGATCGGAGCTCCAGTCTCCTGGTGGGATGGGAGACCAGAGAAGAGTGGCGTACGTTGGCGGGAGGAGGGGGATGGCCCCTCCCGCCCCCTGGGATAAAGACAGAGCGGATACCATGTATGGTATCTACTTACTCAGCGTAACATCCTCTTTCACAATATACAAAAAATTGGGCTAACTTTACTGTTGTCTTATTTTTTAACTCAGAAAAGTGATTTTTTTTTCCAAAAAAAAAAGTGCTTGAAAGACTGCTGCACAAATACCGTGTGACAAAAAGTATTGCAATGATTGCCATTTTATTCTCTAGGGTGTTTGAAAAAAATATATAATGTTTGGGGATTCTAAGTAATTTTCTATTAAAAAAAAAATGATTTTAACTTGTAAACAACAAATGTAAAAAAGGGCTCTGGGGGTTAAGGGGTTAAAAACTGTATCTATTTTAATACACCATGTCAAGTGTACTATATACCCTATGGACAGATATATAGTGGACACTCAATATGCGGTGTGTATATATATATATATATATTTTTTTTTTTTTTCCCTACACTAACCTGTCTGCACTAACTGACAGATTTCTAACTATCTAGCTAGCTAGTAATTTTTTTTCTTTTTTTAACATATTTAAAAATCTATCTATCTAAACTGCCTGTCTTCAGGAACCTACACTATCTCTCTAACACCGCGCCGACACACTATCATAGAGCCGCTGTACAAGCGGCTTTATATAGTGTGGGGCGTGGATTGAGACTGCTGTGCAATGATTGTCTAAAGGCAGGATGCCTTTAGCCAATCAAAGCTCTCACAGCAGGTCGCCCGTTGATTGGCCAAAGCATGCAGGTCATGTGCATGCTTTGGCCAATCAGGAGGCGACATTCCGCCGACATTTTAAAACATTATGGGGCGTGCGAAGTTGCCGCGAATGCCCCATAATGTTCGTGAAAACCCGAACCAGGGAACAGGCGATGTTTGGATCGAACATGCGTTCGATCCAAACAGGAAGACCATCCCTAGTGGCAACCTGTGAAGCTCTGGTGAACTCCATGCCCTAGAGCATGGGTAGGCAACCTGCGGCCCTCCAGCTGTTGCAAAACTACAAGTCCCATCATGCCTCTGGGAGTAATTGTACCCATCAGCCTTGCAATGCCTCATGGGAAATGTAGTTCTACAACAGCTGGGGGGCCACAGGTTGCCTACCCCTGCCCTAGAGGGTTAAAGCAGTGCTCAAAAATAATGGTGGCCACAAAAATTATTGACACTTTGGGCCCAATTTGGACATTTTCACTTAGGGGTGTACTCACTTTTGTTGCCAGCGGTTTAGACATTAATGGCTTGGTGTTGAGTTATTTTGAGGGGACAGAAAATTTACACTGTTATACAGGCTGTACACTCACTACTTTACATTGTAGCAAAGTGTAATTTCTTCAGTGTTGTCACATGAAAAGATATAATAAAATATTTACAAAAATGTGAGGGGTGTACTCACTTTTGTGAGATACTATATGTGAACCCCGCCTTAAGGTCTGTGTCAAGGATCTTTGGACTCGTGTCAATGGCATCAGCCTGATATCAGTTTGAGGTGCTTCTGAGATCATGCAGAATTCATTGACAGGTGCACCCGGCCTTTAGCTGGCCTCCTTCTGACAATTTGGCCTGTTTCAGGCAGGTTTTGCATTCTTGTAGACATATATGGGAATGGAAAATCCTTAGAAAGGCAAAGGTCTTCTACTGTACACTTTGTTTTTAAAACCCTAAAATTAGATCTAAACCCTGAGGTGACATTATGTTTACTGAAGACTGTATTATAAAGAATTGCCATGTGTTTTCTTCGATAAAATAACATTTTCTTTTTTTTTTCATTGCTGCTGAGTGCTGAACTCCTCTTCCAACCATTTTCTGTATACATGCACCGGCTCCAGCGTTCACTGTGCGCCATTGTTCTAGACCAGCTTGACTATACGATATGTGTTAGGCCCCTTTCACACTGAGCGGATCCACTCAGAGGGGTCCGCCAGCTCAGCAGGAGATCGCTCCGATGATCTCCGCTGAGCCAGCGGATGACAGCTCCGTCTCTGCTCTCTGTGCAAGGACAGACCTGTCAGCTCCCCGCTCTCCTCTATGGGAAGATTGGATGGAAACGGATCCGCCTGTCCGTTTTCATCAGATCCCATCCAATCTGATCTGCTAGACGGATGGCTGAACATATCACACATATGTCTATTTTGAGCGGATTGTATGTCAGCAGACACATCTCCGCTGACATCCGACTGCCCATAGACGTCTATGGGTGGCCCGCTCGGATCCTTCTGAAAAACTGACAGATGGATCCGAGCAAGTCGATCGTGTGAAAGGGGTCTAAATCACTTTCTGTCCGCCCCATAGCAGATTTACTGCTACAGGATGGCTCTCCTGCTTCAGCAGTGTGCGTGCACGTGCAGATGGCCCGGTTCTGCTGTAATTAATCACAGCGGAAGCCGCTCTACGGGTTCTAGGGACTGGATGTCCTCTGGCACCCACTGATCATTGGTAAAACACACAGAACTGAGATCTGCCTATGTAAACAAGGCAGATCGTCGGTCTTACAGGGAAAAGGGGATTGATTTTGTGTTCCTGCAAAGCAGGGAATAAAATCAATCTCTTCCTCTAATAAAAGCACCTAACACAGTGCACAAAAATACTGGCTAGGCACACTGTTAACCCTTTGATTGCCATAGATGTTTAACCCCTTCCCAGCCACTGGCATTTGTACAGTGACAGTGCATTTTTAGCACTGATCAATGTATTAGTGCCACTGGTTCCTGCAAAGTGTCAACAGTGTCAGTTAGTGTCCGATTGTCCACCACAATATCTCAGTCCTGCTATAGGTCGCTGATCACCGCCATTATTAGTGTATAAAAAAAATTCCATAAATGTATACCATAGTTTGTAGACGTTATGTTTGCGTAAGCATTTATTGGGGTTTTTTTTACCAAAAATATGTAGCAGAATACATATTGGCCTAAATTTATGAAGACTTTTTTCTTATTGGATATGTTAAACATTTTGGGGGTTTCAAAATTATTGGTCTTTTTTTGTTTATAGCGCAAAAAATAAAAAACACAGAGATGATCAAATACCACTGAAAGAAAGCTCAATTTGTGGGGAAAAAAATTACATAAATGTATTTGGGTACAATGTCCCACAACCATACAATTGTCAGTTAAAGTAACGTAGTGCCATATTGAAAATAATGGCCCGGTCATGAAGGGGGGTAAATCTTCCAGAGGCCAAGTGGTCAAGCAAACAACTGCTTGTAGTATCAACAAGGGGTATATGTGGCAGGGTGACAAGGAAGGAACACAGTTGGGAGACAGTCACAATAAATTAAGATGTTACAGCTTATTTAAGATTTTAGTGGGTTTGCGTCCACTTTATTATTTTGTGACCCCCTTGTCTTGGATATAACCTGTAATAAATTTGATTTTGTAGAACAAGGATTGTAGTCATCAAAATTGTTAATTTCTTGGCAATCAAGATCTGAAAGCAACTGGTAGCATCTCTGATTACTGAAAAGGTAATCCTTTCCATAGTCCTATGCTCAGAAGTGGCAGAATAGCAATGCAGGGATAGATGATGTTTTCTAATTGTGCTTTCCACATCCCATGCCACGAATGCTGTATACCATATATATTCGAAGAACCATTTGAAGATCATGTACTGCTTATTGCCACCTAGCCATAACTTGGTCTTACGATAGAAGAGCTAATTTCTTGCCTTTATTGAAGTAATAAAGTAGCTCAGAATTTGCAGAAAGGGGTTAACGGATCTCCTCTGGGCCTTGTCTGCCGCACATTTTCACTGAGCAGCTTTTAAGATTAAGCTTTCTTCTGAATAATTCCCCAGAGCAGCCACTGTAAAAAGCATTTAAATTAAAGCAATACATTATAAGGAACCTGAGTTCCTAAACAAGGCTTTGCCTGTCCAACACACTCATGCTTGACTGCTCACGCACATATTTGTTTCATTCTTTTCTCACAAAAGACAAAAAGTGAGTGATAGCAGCTATATAGACGCCATAAAAGTGATCCACACAAGTGACTGCTACACCAAGAATCAATTTAAAGGTTTAGGATTGTAGCCCTGGATAAGGCTTGTGTGTATGGATCAAATACTCTGCTTCTTAACAGTCTGGGAGCTTTTTAATACCAGTATCAACTCCTGGAAAACTCCTAATGAAAGGACACCAATGTAGGGATTTACTGGGACACTCTGACTAGGGCCTCAGAGCTCAGGGGGCCTGTTGGGTTACTTTCTCCCTCACTTGTTTTTTTTTTTTAAATCTGCTAGTTCTTTTTAAACAGATTTTCTTTTAACAAGAACAACGTATACAAAAACACAGTTCTTCAGAATGAGTATAAGCATCACATAGACTTCAAAATAAAATAAAATGCAAAGAAAACATACGACTTAGAGATCGTGCCATCCCAGCTATAAGAGACCCTAAACCATAACAAGTATCACACAGCGAAAAGTACCACTCGAACACCTATCAATATTCCACTTTAGAGGGTCATACTGTGCACCTTTATCAGACAGAATGACATAAAGCTTACTACCCCATTAGCAGAGCAACCATCTAACTCCCCAAATTGGCTTCCATGAACAATCAAGAATGGGTTGATGCCTTAGAATCCAGCCCCTGGGACCATGTCTTTTGAAATATTTTAGGGCAGCCCCTATGTTTATAATAAACTCCTCACTCTGTAGATTCAAATTAAGCATATTAGTCCACTGCTTGTATGTTGGAGGCGCAGATAAAATCTATTTTTGCAGAATGATTTTACAACCCCAGTACAGGGATCTTGAACCTCATTAATTGTACTTCAGTTCGTTCGAAGAACATCTTCTGGGATTACTCCCAGGAGAGCAAATTATGGGTCTAACAACACCTGTGTAGAGCAGATTGTATTAAGGGTATTAAAAATAGACTCCAAATATCAATGGAGTATAGGACAATGCCATAACATGTGGATAAGGGTACCTGTGGTTGTAGTACGTCATGGACATTGTGGGGACACTGCCCTCCCCCAAGAGTGCAATTTCTGTGGGGTGTAGTGTACTCTATGGACAGTGAACTGCTGGGTCAGGCATTGAGAGGTGGATAAAGAAATCTGGGTTAAAGTTTCCAAAGCCCGAGTCCACTCTTCATCATTCAGGGAGTCAAGGTCTTGATGCCATTGTAGGAGGCCGTTTACCTGTACATGAGTACCAATGGCTGTTTGGAGTGTAGAATAAAAGTCCCTTATTAGGCCTCTTTTATAGAAAGCCATCGATAAAACTGAGGAGTGATTCCCCTCATTCTTTAACACTCCAATAATTTTTGTCATGTGCTCTCCCTTTAGTGGTGCCAACCCATCCGCTACTCAAAATACACAATCCAAACACACAATAAGCTGAATTAGCATGTAGGTCATAGAGAAGAGCAGCAAATTTGAGAACTGAGTATTTGGTGTTATTATTCAAAATGAAATAAAAAATGAAAAAGTGTCATTAATGCTCCTTTCATTCTCTAGCTCTGGTTTAGCAAACAAAGGGAAGACTCTGACAGCTCTAATTTTAAATATTGTAATAAATAAGATCTGGTTTCCTTAACTGCCACTCCAAATTTTTACTGCAGCTGTTCTTTCCTTCCTGTTCGATGCATGAATCAAGGAGAAGTACAGCTAAAGCTCATTTGTCTGTACTTTTCCTGTGGATCACAGGAGTGAAGTTCGTTTTGAACGCCTGTAACCCGTTTTCAGCAGACAGAGGGCTGAAGTCTGCTGTCTTCTGATGTCACAGAGCCAGTCCAGGCTCAGGAAGGATTGCGAGAGCTTGAGCCGGCCATACCACAGCCCAGAGCTCCAGTGAGCATGGGGGGGGGGCAGAGAGTTCTCTGCTCATGGAGCTGTGAGAACTAAGCGATTGGTGATGGTTAATTGCTCATTTCTCAGTCTTAGAGCCATCAGGGGACAGATGCAGCATTGGACCGATGCTGCATCCACCTAGGTAAGTATGATTCTCTAAAGGTAAAAAAAAACAAGCAATAGTTTTCTTTTAAAGAGATTTGTTCTTTTTTAAAAAATAAGCGTAAAAGTCACCAACTACAAATACTGTCTCCTGGGAAGGTTGCTGGTGGGGAGGGGAGAGCCCAATTTCCGCTCTGCTCACCTAGGCAAGAAGAGAGGAAGTGGGAGGGGTTATCTGTCAGAAATAGGTACCTTCTCTCTTATACATTTCTGACCTTTCGAAACCAATGGAAAATTGATTTATACTCTCTGTGTTGCAATGAATTTGGTAATTCCGCACCACTTGAAATCTTCAGATATCCCCTTTTTTCAGGTCATTGTTAGAATGGATGCAATTATGTTGATGGAGGAAATATTTTACTTCATACATGATTCTAAATCCCGATTTGACGTCAAATAGGACCCATGGTTTTTATATCATTAGCCTTCTAACTTTCAGCCATCTTGTTTACTGCATAACATTTTTGCCGTATGGGATACTCCTGCATTTTTCATTTTATTGGTTTCATGGCTATGATGATGACTGTTTCTAACTTTTTATATATTTGCACTGTGAATCATTTTCATAATTTTTGAACGGGGCCTTGTTGTGCAACAAAAGTTTTCTAGTCTGCTCATCCAACTTCTGTTGTACGACCATCGCACATAGGCTGTTGTAATCGTGTGTACTAACAGTCGGATGATCGTACAGCAAGCTGTTGTACGACCGTTGTTGTACAACTGCTGTACCGTGTGTACGGCCTTTAGTCTCATATGAGGAGTGGACACTTCTGCAATTGGGGTCAAAAGTAAACAATTGGCTATGGTAAGGTGAACAGGATTACCAGTTTTAGTTGTGGAAAAGATTTCCAATTTATGCCAAATGTGGGATACCTTTTCACACTCCCAGAAAATATGAGGGAAGGAACCCGGAGATAGTCACCTTCTGAAACAAACAGAGGAAACTGACGGGAAAATCTAAAAGGTCTAAAATACCATCTTGTAAAAAGCTTAAAAGCAGTTTCCCTATGGTGAGCGATCTAGTGCATTTAGAGAGGTTTGTTATACAATCATCCCAGTCCTCTATGGGAAGATCAATGTTACACTCAGATTCCCATGTGTGCATATATAGTCATTTATCCTGGGGATCTGTACTCATTAGACAATTATAAATCTCTGAATTAAGACCCTGTCCCCTAGGATCTTTAAGACAGATACGTTCAGTAGTATGAAAATGTCTCATTAGAAAAAACTGGATCTGCTCTCTATAGGGGATTTGATATGTGGACTGAAGAGAAGAAAAATAAATAAATGTAGAGTTTTCTAAAAAAAAAAAAAATTTTCAAAAATAATAAGCCATTATTAATCCACCATGAAAAGGCCACGGAGGGAATGTGGGGTCTCCTTAAATGACAGAGTTCCAGAGACTAATGGAAATTTCTGTTGGTAAGATTGCCAAAGATAAATTGATTGAGCAGACAAACTATTTAAAGCAACCTGGGTATTAGGGGATACCCTTTTGGACTATAGTATTCCTGGTAGGAAATATGGGCCAGACTGTTGAATTTTGTAGCTTCCTTTTTTTTTTGTGGTAGCTGATAACTAAATTTCAAGTTTGAGTTCTACAGTAGTTCCCAACTATGGATAATCTGAGAGTGAAGGTAGATGTGTGAAAGAACCTAGAGTAGGGGCAGAGTAGTGGTGCCAGAGCCATAGTAAATGATAGGTGTAGTTAAAATGAAACAAGTAAGCTGCCTTTTGATGTCTCAACATCAAAGCAACACGAGTCTTATTATACAGTGCATTGTTTAAATGGTAAATAAATCCCATCTCTTAATAAAGGTCAAAGTTGATGTTATGCACTATAGTATAGAGTAATCCTTTTCTTATTTAACTGTCTTTGTTTTGTATTATAATGCTCGAAGGGCATAAGGGCATGGACACTTTTACTTTTGAAACTATGTATTCCACACTTTTTCCATCATAATATAATTTTGTATAATTTAGAAATAAACCTACAAAACATCACATTCAATATGCAATTAACTCTTTTAATAGTATAATCCATACTAAGAAAAATACATCTATATCAATACATCAAATCAGTATATCATTACCAGGTAAAATGCACAGCTAGCTAAAATGATATGTGAATATGCAGAAGCCTGCTATGCAGAGTAATGCAGAGCAGCTATGCCAAATAATTGAGTAGATAGGGATTTATGAGCTAAATTATGTCCAGCATTGATGAGCAGCTTTAAACATAAAGAAAGAGAAAATAACTTTCTTTTAAGGGAACTTTGATTAATCACTCACAAGCCAAATTTGAAGGGCATTCTTTCTTTATTAACATACTACTGTATAGAATACATCATTATGCTAATAACATCGACTCTGATGTAAAGTAATCATTGAAAAAAAAATAAATGTTCTTACTAAATGAACCAATAATGGAATGGTTTCCACAGCAATCCTCCTTATAAATAAGTGCATACAATAATGGGAACACAAGTAGATGCCTGCAGCCAGTGAGTTATTTGCACTTTGCTTTTATAGTGCCAGTTGGCACAAGTAGATTTGTGGGGGGCATCCACCCTCTATCAATGATTCCTTGGTAATCTGTTCAGATTTTCTGATTGATGGTAATCTATACTTACCTGTTGTCTGTACAGACCACTTACATGCTCCAAATATGCACAAGGAAGTCATTGTACAATAATTTATTTAGTTAGGTAATTCAAAAGAGCAAATACAATGTATGCAATAATGTAATGAACAGTAACCATTTGTTAAGTAACCTTCTATCCGCTGTCATCCGATTCGATCCGCAGACGGATGGAAAAATAGGGTTTTCCTCCGTCAGACTTTATGGAAGAGGAGCGGATCGGAGAGCAAAGGGTGTCAGCGGACATGTCACCGCTGACATCCATCACTCCATAGGGCTGCATGGAGTGTCTGTTTAGGTCCGCCTAAAAAAACAGACAGGCGGACCTGAAGGGAATGTCTGTGTGAAAGAGGCCTTATAGGTTATATTAAGGTTGTATTCTATGCATGAAGGTAAAAAAACCTTCTGTGTGCAGCAGCCTTCCCAGCCCCCCTAATACTTAACTGAGCCCCCTCTTGATCCAGTGATGTCCACAAAAGCCTTGCCTCCCTGATAGGCTTTTGGCAGTAGCGGGAGCCATTGGCTCCCAGTGCTGTTAATCAGAGCCAGTGAGCCAATCAGAAGACATAGGGGCGGAGCCGAGCCGCAGCTCCATGTGTGAATGGACACACAGAGCTGCGACTTGGGAGCGCGCCTGCTTGGGTGCACCCACAACAAGCTGCTTGCTGTGGGGGCACCCAGCAGAAGGGAGGAGCCAGGAGCATCAGTGTGGGACCCGAGAAGAGGAGCATATGAGCAGCTCTGTGCAAAATCATTGCACAGAGCAGGTAAGTATAACATGTTTGTTATTAAAAAATAAATAACAAGGCTTTAATATCGCTTTAAGTCATTTCCAAAAATATTTTTTAATTCTTTTTATTTTATTAAAGTGGATGTAAGCCCCATTCATGAAATCTGACCACATCTATATGTAGTGTTTACTTGTCTCTCTCTAAAGCCCAGTCCCATGTCTTTCTGCTGCTCCGTTCCTCCATTATCAGCAGAGTCACTTCTGACAAGCTCTCCAACAATGGAGATAAAAGCAGCTGAAAATTTGTGTCAGGGAGGGAACTTAGAAACAGATAAGCAGAGAGCTGGTCTATTCACAGTACAGCTCTGCATGTTTCTTCGTTCCTCTGTGGAAAGGGGGGGTGGACCTTTCCTCCAATCAGCTCTCCCACAGTGTATGCCCAGACCCCCCACCCACTGCTGGAAGAGGAAACAATATTTCTAACATGATCTGCACTTTCTAAAGTATGTAGAGAGGGAAAGACAGCAAATGTACAGTATCTCACAAAAGTGAGTACACCCCTCACATTTTTGTAAATATTTTATTATATCTTTTCATGTGACAACACTGAAGAAATTGCACTTTGCTACAATGTAAAGTAGTGAGTGTACAGCTTGTATAACAGTGTAAATTTGCTGTCCCCTCAAAATAACAACACACAGCCATTAATGTCTAAACCACTGGCAACAAAAGTGAGTACACCCCTAAGTGAAAATGACCAAATTGGGCCCCAAGTTTCAATATTTTGTGTGGCCACCATTAATAGGACATATGCAGTCCTATTACAGCAGTGCCGGGAAAGGTGCCATATTGTGCACAGCTAAGTGAGCATTGCCACCTAATCAAAAAGGAAGTACACAGCTATAACTGGCAGGATCAGCAGGTCATATTATTTTGTTAAAATGCAAAACAAGCAACAACTTATACTGTGCATCGTTAAGGCCTCTTTTATATGGGTGGCCAGGGGTGGTAAAAATAGACGGTTTAGCCATGGTTTCACCACCCCCAATTGCTCAGCCACAAACTAATTCGACCAGCGGCTGCAGCTGTGGCACAGAGTGAATTGTACAACTTGTTACTTTGGCAGGCGGTACCACTGCCAAACACAACCCATTCACGTACATAGGGCCATGCACAACTACTATGCAACTGTATGTAATGCAGGCGGTTGGGTCTTTTCATGGTTAACACAGGTGGTTAGGAGGCAACATATCCCCTCAAAATCTGTCAAATCTGCAGTTGATCACTTTTCAGAGTACAGCCATATGTGTGAATGAGGTCTTAGGAAGATGAGGGATTTATTTAAAAGAAAACTTTAACGTGAAGTTACCCTTTAGCCTGGCGCCGCACATGACTAGGGTAGTTCAGTTCCCACCTGTTTAACAAAATCCACATAAATCAGTACCCAACTCCACCCTCCTTTACCTTTAAATTACAACACTAAATCCGCATTGAGATTAAATGGCAGTTCGGCCTTTTATTAAACAAAACCATAAATAACAGAAAACATAAAACAGTAAGAACAATCCAAATCAAAGAATGGTTGCAGATCCTTGATGATACCATCTCCTACAACTTTGGAGCCTGTGGTACCATTAAAGAGGAACTGCAGTCAAGGTAGTTTAATCCCAAACATAACATGAGTATGCAGGTCAACCATAATACATCTTAACTTGGAAATAGTGTTGAATGTCAGCTTACTCTGTGTCCAAATCCTTGTTTTGTATTCTTCTCTCTGGTGATGTGAGCGGCCAATTCTGGTGAGGGCAAATGAAGCCCAAGCTGCAGTCTTCCTGGATTAGTGCCAACTGCTCCTCACCGGCCAACTAAATCTGGCACATGCACGGTAATGGATTCCCGCCTGCGCATGCACAGTAGAAAAGCCACGTCCCTTCTGATGTGGACAGATTACTATAGCAGCGGCGGTGAACGTCCACTGTGGCTGCTATAGTAACATGTACACGAAGGCCTAGAAGTGCATATGCATGAAGGGCTCAGCCCAGCTGCGCCTGCGCAGTAGAGGCCTTTTTTTTCTATGGCAGCGGCAGATTACTGCAGCTGCTTAAAAAATATATAATACAGTTGCAGCACTTGATAAATAGCACACAGGACATGCAAGGTATGGGGGTATTTTATATAAATATATATAAATCTATAGATAATTGTGTAGATATGTATACAGCACCTTTGCAGTCTCCTCCTATCTTGGCCCACTTCCAGCCCCCTCCAACTCTGCAGCCGTCCTCGGCTTTCCAGTCACTCCCCACAGCTTTGATCCACACTCCCCACCCCCTCCTCTGCCAGCAAACTCTCATGAGAGCGAGAGAAAAGAAAAAACACTGCTGAGAGATCTGACGTTTCTCTCCCAGGAGTCAGTGCAACAGAAGGAAACAGTGTCATACGCCGAGGTGCTGGAGAAGCTGAGAAAAAGGAAGTAAAGAAAAAATTGTATTTAATGCCACAATATTATTATTTTTATTTTCAATGAGTGCACATCAAGGGCTGTAGGTTTCATTGCATGAAAGTTAAAAAAATTGACTGAAGGTCCGCTTTAAGCTAAGTTCTGTCCCCAGCTGCCAAACACCGCCTCAAGGACTATCCTAACTTACCACAGACCCCTACCACCTTACACTACCTGGTTGTTCTAGACTGAACCAGACCAACCATAGGACTCCATACCTGAGATGGGTCCTACCGTTTTATTGATAAACACCATGCTTAGGAACCTTGGAAAGAACCCCAACCACCAATGTCCAACCTCTTTAGCACAATGACAAAAAAAAACATCACCAGAGCAAGCGGGAGGGACGTTCCTCCTGCAATTTCCAGTTTGCAAGTGAAGAAGCCCCTTCACTCCTCCCCTCCAACTACTATCTCTCCTGCTCTTCCCCATCACCCCGTCTGCTCAACCAATAAGGTAAGAGTCCTGACCTTTCATATCCTAACAACTAATTTAAGCCCCTACTGTCTGGTTTTCCTTCCACCCTGTCATGTATACTCTATGCTTATCACTTCATTCAAGCTCCAGGCATGCCTGACTTTGTATCCATCCTAGTCATGTTCACTGCCTAGTGTGCATGCATGCTGTGTACCCATTTATTTCTATGAATGCTCCATAGTCATGATAGCTCCTAGCTATCCAGTGAAGTACACACCATCCAAATGAATAAATGTGGCAATGGCATACGCACACACTAGACACAAGACCCAGCTAGGATGTTGTGGATGTAAAGGCTTTATGGCAGGGAGTAGGATAAGAAGAAGTCAGGAGCGTGACGGCGGCAAAGTGGCTCATATAACTAATATTGTGAGCGCGCTCACTGTGTTCCGGGGGGGGGCCAGGGAGCGGGTAGGGCAGACTCGTTGTCTGCCGGCTACCCGCAATGGCCCCCCCGCAGTGAGAGAACGGAGGTCCGTGTATGTAAACACGGATCTCCGTTCTGACAGAGGGGGAAGGGCTGTGATCACAGGCTTCCTGTATATGGAAGCCGCGATCAATCCCCTCCCCCTGCCAGCCTAGCCCCCATACAGTTAGAACACACACAGGGAACACCGTTAACCCTTAGAGAACCCCCTCCAGGTTAACCCCTTAACTGCCAATGGCATTTACACAGTAACCAGTGCATTTTCATAGCACTGATCGCTGTATAAATGCCAATGGTCCCAAAAAAGTGTCATAATGGTCCGACATGTCCGTCGCAATATCGCAGTACCGCTAAAAATTGCAGATCGCCGCCATTACTAGTAAAAAATTTAAAAAAAAATAAAAACCCCAGAAATTAATTCTCACCATTCATAAACGTGGCAACTTTTGTGCAAACCAATCAATAAACGCCAATTGCGTTTTTAGTTTTACCAAAAATATGAGGAAGAATATAAATCGGCCAAAACCGATGAAAAAAAAATGTATTTTAGCAAAAATGAAGAAAAATAGTTTTTTTTCAAAATTGTCACTCTTTTTTTGTTTATAGCGGTGATCAGAAATGACGCAGAGGTGATCAAATACCACCAAAAGAAAGCTCTATTTGTAGAAAAAAAAGGACGCAAATTTCGTTTGGGTACAATGCCGCACAACCGCGCAATTGTCAGTTAAAGCGAAGCAGTGCCAAATCGCAAAAAGTGCTCTGGTCCTAAAGTGTGAAATCCTTCCGGGGCTGAAGTGGTTAAGGTAGCTATGTGATTATTCTGGTCACATTAAAAATGAAGTTGCTCTTTAAAGGGCCGTGCCTTACTATTTAGCTAACTCTTGCTTTTGGGTCTACATACATTTTAATAAAATGTTAAATCTGCTGTTCCTTTAACACTGAAACTATATGAAAGATGGCAAAAAATACAGAAAAACTTAATTGATGTTAAAAACGCGTATGCGGAACATTGCTTAATTGGGCTGGTTCACATTAATAAAAAATATGGTGTTAAATATGTTCCTGCATGCAAGAGGCAGAATTTACACCTTTGATTGAGAAACCACGCTACTCTGTGTAAATTATGGCATGGTCCCTGGGATTATCCTGCTTCATCTTCTCTAATTATTCCTGCTGTTTTTCTCAATATGCTGTGGACTGCATTCAACGCATTAGGCTCTTCCTCTGGAACAGGTCCAATGTTCCTAATTTCCTGTGAAAACTCAGACATGATGATTATAATTCAGAAATAATTAGCCACAATGACATTGGATTTCAGAGTATAGCAGAACTTTATGATTATTTTTATTCTCTTCTTCAGTCATGTGATTCACCACTGCTCTATAATCTTTAAACATATATCAAATGTTCTGTATATATTGTATTTGCAGCAATACAGCACAATTTAAACAAATCTATGTAGTATATCGATGTAGCTCCTACATATTTGTAGTACACTACAGAGATCAGTTGTAATCAGGCATGTACTGGCCATCGGGACTACCGGGAGTTTCCCGGTGGGCCGATGGCTCAGTGGGTCAGTTTCAGTGACAGCGGAGGTAGAGCAGACGGGGACTTTCAAATCCTGTCCACCAATAAGCTAATCTCCCGCTGTGCAGCTGTTTAGAAAAAAAAACTTCTCCAGGCTCCCTCTGTTCAGCGGGGGCCGAGGGACAGACAGCGGACTATTTCTTCACTTTTGGCTTTGGGTGGATTAATCTGCAGCAGCACACTACACAGTTGAAGGTCAGCCTGTGCTATATCAGTACACTGGAGCCGGCCGGGAGCGCTGCTGCGGATTAATCCGTCTAAAGCCTAAAGTAATGAAACAGTCCGCTCTCTGTCCCCCGGCCCCCACTGAACACAGGGAAGACCCAGAGAAGTTTTTTTCTAAACGGCTACACAGCAGGAGTCGGGAGATTAACTGATTGGTGGACAGGACTTGGCAGTACCCGCCTGCTCACCTTCCCCCCCAGTTTCCTCCAGCCCTAGTTACCCAGTTCTGTGGTCCCCAGAAGGAAGGGAGAGGACCAGATGTACCAGCAGTGCAGAGCTGATCCTGGGCTCCCAGCTCCAGAGGAACCACCTGCAGGACAAGCACTGCACCCAGGACCTAGGTAGAAGAAGCTGTGCAGACCAGGTACTGGGGGTGACTAACATTAATGGGCACTGGTGTGGCTGCATTAATTGGGTACTGGTGTGGCAGCATTAATTGGCACTGGAGTGGCAGCCCAGATGGGCACTGATCAGGCTGCATTAATGGGCACTGGTGAGGTTGCATTAATGGGCACTGGTGTGGCTGCGCTGATGGGCACTGGCGTCAGTGGGGTGGCTGCATTAATGGGCACTTGTGTGGTTGCATTATTGGGTACAGGTGTGGCTGCATGAATGGGCACTGGTGTGGCTGCATTAATGGGCACTGATGAGGCTGCATTAATGGGCACTGGTGTGGCTGCATTAATGGGCACTGATGAGGCTGCATTAATGGGCACTGGTGTGGCTATATTAATAGGCACTGGTGTGGCTGCACTGATGGGCACTGATCAGGCTGCATTAATGGGCACTGGTGTGGCTATGCTGATGGGCACTGGTGAGGCAGTATTAAAGGGCACTGATGTGACTGCGCTGATGGGCACTGGTGTGGTTGCATTAATGGGCACTGGTGTGGCTGTGCTGATGGGCACTGATCAGGCTGAATTAATGGGCACTGGTGTGACTGCGCTGATGGGCACTGGTGAGGCTGCATTAAAGGGCACAGGTGTGGCTGCACTAATGGGTACTGGTGTGGCTGCATTAATGGGCACTGGTGTGGCTGCATTAATGGGCAATGGTGTGGCTGTGCTGATGGGCACTGATCAGGTACCCGCTGCCCCCAGAAATGTGCCAAAAGAAGCATTGGAGGGGGGGAGGAGACAGATAAGCGGAGCTTCCACTTTGGGTGGAACTCCACTTTAAAATGGCACAATTTAGGAGGATGCGCTAAACCCAAATGCATGCTGGACCCTTAAGATCTTGTATGGATTTTAAAGGTATATTCCAAGCAAAAAAACAAAAAAAAGTGTGGGGTCCCCTCCAAATAATATATGAACCATACCAGGACAGCTGCACTCAAATTAGAGAGGTTGCCTTGCCAGGGAGACCCCCTGGCAAAGAGTCTTGTCTCCATGTTGATGAGGACAAAGGGCCTCATCCCCACATCCTTGGCCTGGTAAATTAGGCGAATCTGGAAATACCCTTTATCAGAATCTGTAAATACCCTTTAAAGCTGAAGTTTAACCAGAAAAAATCTCTCTAGCTTTAGTGACCCTTCTTACCTGTAATGAAGTATGCCCCATGTTTTGTAGGCAGCTAGATCCTGTACAATTAATATGTGCAGGGATGCCTTGCCCTCTTTCTTTAATATCTCTGAGTCTTCTGTGAAGCAGGAGTGAACAAGCTCCTGACAGGGACTTGTCCACTCCTCCTTTATTGGGAAAAGTTATTTTATAGTGTACATTGTAAAACACTGTGAATGGGGGAAACTCTGATGAGTCACAGGATCCTCTCTCCTATTCAGAGACTGTGTTATATGCAGTTTACACCAGCCCCAGTGTCACCAGACTAGTGTCAGCAGATGTGTTCCTGATTGCTCCCACACTAGTCCCCAGTGACACCAGACCGATGTAAGCCAGCAATAGTATTCCTGATCGCCTATACACAAGTCCCACTGTCACCAGACCAGTGCAGCCAGCAACAGTGTTTCTGACCACCACCACAATAGTGCATTGTTGCCTCTGCCTGCCATTAGTACTAACCCTGGCCTGTTTATTGACCACGCTTCTGCCTGTTGCCTGGACCAATCCTTTGCCTGCTTGCTGACTTTGATGTCTCTGCCTGCACCTGAACTGAGCCATCTGCATGTCTGTCTGACTGTGTTCCTGCCAGACACCAATCTCACCAATAAGACAACTGCACTCCCTGAACCACAGGAACTCTTTTGTTCTTCATTTCTTTAGCCTCCTGTACTTCCTGGCCAGTGAACATGGCATTTCTTGTGGCAGCCACATACCAGTAGGCTAGGCTTACTTTGCTTATAAGAACATGGACTGCTATAGGTGACTGTAAACTAAGCTACTGTATATTCCCTGACCACTCGTATAGAGGTGACCTTTATAGTACATGGGTTTTTGTACAATTGGTTAATTTGTGTGATACACAAGATACAATGTCTGGTAAATAATCTGTCGAAAAATTTAAAAAGTCTCACACATGTGGTAACGCCATACTCAGGAGTAGCAGAATGTGTTTTGCATTGTAATTCTAAGCATGCCCTTGCTGTGTGTGAGAAATATCTTATGTCATTGACAACTTTGTGTAAAAATAAATCATTTTCATTCCGCGTTTTCCAAAAACTTGTGGCAAAAAAAAAATGAAGTTTTCAAAAGACTCACCATACATGTTAGAAAATACCCTGGGGTGTTTGCTTTCCAAAATGGGGTCATTTTCTGAGTATTTCCACTGTCCTGGTGCTCCAGGGCCTCCAAAAATGTGATAGGTAGTCAGGAAATTAGATGCGTATTTTATAGCCCTAGAAAGCCTGAAGGTGCTCCTTGGGTTTTGGGCCGCTCTGTGTGGCTAGGCTCGCACATGTGGTATCCCCATACTCAGGAGGAGCAGTAGAATGTATTTTGGGTTGTAATTATAAGTATGCCTATGATGTGTGTTATAAATATCTTATTAATGTTGTGTAAAAAAAAAAAAAAATATATATATATATATATATATATATATATATATATATATATATATATGTATTCATTTTCTTCCCTGCATTTTCCATAAACTTGCGGCTAAAAATGACATCCTCAAAATACTTATTATGCCTCTTAGAAAATAATTTGGAGTGTTTGAATTCAAAATGTGGGTGTTTCAACTGTCTTGGTGCTTTGGATTTTGGGCCCCTCTATGCATCTAGGTATAGATCAAATTGCCAACTAGGGATCAAATTGCCAACATTCACTGGATCTTGGAGAAAGCAAGGGAGTTCCAGAAGAATGTCTACTTCTGCTTTATTGACTACAGTAAAGCATTTGATTGTGTGGATCACAACAAGTTGTGGTAAATACTGAAAGAAATGGGAATACCAGACCCCCTCGCCTGTCTTCTGAAAAACACGTATGCAAGTCAAGAAGTAAAAGTTAGAACAGGACATGGAACAACTATATATATATATTGTCATCCCACTTATTTCACTTATATGCAGAGTACATCATGTGAAATGCCAGGATCGATGAACCACAAGCCAGAATTAAGATCGCAGGGAGAAATATCAACAACCTGAGATATGCAAGCGATACCACACTAATGGCAGAAAGTGAAGAAGGACTAAAGAGTCTCTTAATGAAGGTGAAAGAGGAGAGCTCAAAAGCTGGCCTGAAATTGAATATTAACCACTTCACCCCCAGAAGGATTTCCCACTGTAGGACCAGAGTACTTTTTGTGATTCGGCACTGCGTCCCTTTAACTGACAATTACGCGGTCATGCAACGTTGTACCCAAATAGAGCTTTCTTTTGGTGGTATTTGGTCACCTCTGAGTCATTTCTGATCACCGCTATAAAAAAAAGTGATAATTTTGCAAAAAAAACAATATTTCTTACTTTTTGCTAAGATACAAATCCAAACAAAATATAAAAAAAAACAAATGTATTCATCCGTTTTGGCTTATTTATATTCTTCCTCATATTTATGGTAAAAAAATCACAATCAGTGTTTATTGATTGGTTTGCGCAAACATTGCTGCGTTTACAAACCATGAGAATTCATTTCTGGTGTTTTTACATTTTTTTTTTTAATAGTAATGGCGGCAATCTGCAATTTTGATCGGGACTTTGATATTGGGGCGGATATGTAGGACATTTTTGACACTTTTTTGGGAACAATGACATTTATACAGCGATCAGAAATTTAAATAGCCACTGATTACTGTATAATGTCATTGGCAGTGAAGGGGTTAACCTGCAGGGGGAGATCTAGGGGTTAATTGTGTTCCCTGGGTGTGTTCTAACTGTGAGGGGACTGGGCTACCATAGGCATAAGAGATCTAACTGATCCTAGTGACAGGGATCAGTAAATCTCTTACATGCCGCCTGTCAGAACGGGGAACCGCCATGTTTACTTTGGCGGTTCCGCGTTCTTTCCCTCTGGCACGTCATCGCGGTTCGCTGGCGGACATCGGGTCCGCCCGAGCCGTGGGCACACTCCTCCAGAGTGTGGCGGGCGTGAGAGTGCGCCGGCGGCGGCACGCTCTCGCCCCCTAGCCGGGCATGCGCTAATCGCCGCTTATATACGCAGTAAAAATGTTGGGAACCGGTTAAGAAAACTAAGTTTATGGAAACCGGTCCCATCACTCACTTGGCAAATAGGAGAAGAAATGGAAACAGTGACAGATTTTATCTTCCTAGACTCCAAGATCACGGTAGACGGTGAATACCATGCACTTAGAACATTACCTTACCAGACCAATTTTCAGCTTTCAGTGCTGTTGCATTTTGAATGACAACTGCGCGGTCGTGCGACGCTGTACCAAAACAACGTTTTTTTTCCCCACAAATGGAGCTTTCTTTTGGTGGTATTTGATCACCTCTGGAGTTTTTATTTTTTGCGTTACAAGTAAAAAAAGACCGAAAATTTTGAAAAAAAAAAATTTTTTTTTCTTTTTTTCGTCACAAAACTTTGTAAATAATTACATATTCTCCTTCATTGATGGGCACTTATGAGGCTGCACTGATGGGCACTGATGAGGTGGCACTTATATGCAGCACTAATGGCCACTGATAGGCGGCACTGATAAGCAGCACTGATGGGCACTGATAGGTGGCACTGATGGGCACTGATAAGCGGCACTGATGGGCACTCATAGGCGACATTGATGGGCACTGATAGGTGGCACTGGGTACTGATAGGTGGCATTGATGGGTGGCACTGATGGGCACTGGTGGGCACTGATAGGCCACACTGGTATTGCAGCAGCTATAGGGATGGCACTGGCAAGTATCACAGATGGGCACAGTGCCATCCCTATTGGACATTGTGTGCCACTTACCTGGTGGTCTAGGGTGGAATCCCTGGTGGTCCCTGGGTGGCATCACTGTGTGGGCTCCTTGGTGGTCCTGGTCGGCTCCCTGGTGGTCCAGTGTGGCGATCTGATGGGGGGGGCTGCGCTGGTAAACAATCAGCACAGACCCCCCCCCCCCCGTCAGGAGAGCCGCCAATTGGCTCTATTCTACTCGCGTCTGCAGATGCGACTAAAGGAAAAGCCAATATAAGGCTTTTCCTGTTTACACTGTGATCAGCTGTGATTTGTCATGGCTGATCACATGGTAATGAGTTTCTGACACAAGCCCATTACCTAGATCGGAGATGCGGTTCGTCAGACTGACACCCCACATCACCAATCACCACGCTCAAAGTTAGGTACAGTATTCTCAGTAGTAACCATAAGGAAGGCTGAACGGCAAAGAATGGATGCTTTTCAACTATGGTGTTGGAGAAGACTCTTGAAAGTCCCTTTGAAGGCAAGAAGATGAAACCAGTCAATCCTGAAGTAAATCAACCCTGAATATTCAATAAAGGACAGATCCTGAAGCTGAAACTCAAATACTTTGGCCACCTAATGCGAAGAAAGGACTCTGATCCTGGAAAAGACCCTGATCCTGGGAAACATGGAATTAAAAAAGAGAAGAGGACAACAGAAAGCAAGATGGATAGATAGCATCATTGAAAGCAACGAACATGAAGTTCAGCAAGCTCCAGGAGGCAGTGGAAGACAGAAAAGCCTGGCGCGCTATTGTCCATGAGGTCACGAAGAGTCAGACAAGACTAAAAGACTGAACAACAACAACAACAATGCATCTAGGCTGTGAAAAAGTCTCACATATGTGGTATCCCGATAATTGGGAGGCATAACAGAATGTATTTTGGGGGTGTAATTATAAGTATGCCTATGCCGTGTGTGAGACATAACTTGTTAAAGAGGAAGTAAACCCAGATTGGGTTTACTTCCTCTACATTCCCCTGAAAAGTAGATGCATAATGGGCTACTATGCATTGCATAGTAGCCCATTATGTGCCACTAACCTGCCAACGAAGCCTGCGACTTCCAGCGATAACCCCTGTGCAAACAACGTTCATCTTCTGCCCCTCTTCCTTCCGGGGCCTCGATCTCCGGCTTTGTGATTGGCCAGAGTCGCGTGACATCACTCCCGCGCATGCGTGTGGGAGCCACCAGTCATGGCACGATCACAGTGAAGAAACGGCACGGAGGCCATTTCTTCACTGCGCATGTGCCGAAATGACATCGGCACATCTCTTACACTGCATATCTCCTGATCCGTACAGGTTTGGGAGATATGCAGGGCACCTACATGTAAGCTTTATTATAGGCTTACCTGTAGGTTAAAGTGGTTGTCCCGTGTTAACAACCAATTTAAAATGACAACTTTGTGGAAAAAAATCTCCGACTTTGTGATTGGCCAGAGTCGCGTGACATCACCCCCGCGCATGCGCGTGGGAGCCACCAGTCATGGCACGATCACAGTGAAGAAACGGCACGGAGGCCATTTCTTCACTGTGCATGTGCCGAAATGACATCGGCACATCTCTTACACTGCATATCTCCTGATCCGTACAGGTTTGGGAGATATGCAGGGCACCTACATGTAAGCTTTATTATAGGCTTACCTGTAGGTTAAAGTGGTTGTCACGTGTTAACAACCACTTTAAAATGACAACTTTGTGGAAAAAAAATAATTTTATTTATTAATTTTCCAAAAAAGGTGTCAAAAATTACATGAAAAAACTCACCATGCCTCTTACTAAATACCCTGGACTGTCAACTTTTCAAAAAAGGTGTCATTTGGGGGTATGTGTAGTGTCCTGGTATTTTAGAACCTCAAAAATTAAATAGATAGTCAGTGCATCAAGATTGCTCAATTTTCATATATATATATATATACCATAGTTTGTAGACTCTAACATTTACACAGGCTAAATAATATGCTCTGATTTGGGTTATTTTCACACAAAAAAATGTAGCAAAATACATTTTGTCTAAATTAATGAAGAAAAATTATTATTTGCAAATTGTTAAAACAGAAACATTTTTTTTTATAATTTTCAGTTTAGACAGCAAAAAAACAGTGGTGATGAAATACCATCAAAAGAAAGTTCTATCTGTTTAAAAAAAATATACCAATTTAATTTGGGTGCAGTGTTGCATGACTGAGTAATTGTCACTCAAAGTGTGACAGTGCTGAAAAAAATGGCCTGGGCAGGAATGGCGCGAAAATGTTCGGTATTGAGCAGGTTAAAGAACTCTTCCCAATGAAGGAGGAGGGAGGCATAGCGAGGTGGAGTGGCTTCCACATATATTTGCAAATGTGTGCAACTAAAGCTCTGTTTTTACCATAAATTGTTAGACAAGGTTGATTTGTTTTAATTGCAGGCTAGCTGGTAAGTGTGCTGGGAAACCATTTTGTTTTTGTGCATGACGCTACAGGGGCAATGATGAGGCATTGAAGCTTACATTTGAAGCATATTTGCAAATGTCCAACTAAAACCTCTATTTTTAATGCAAACTGTTATAATTAAACTAATAATATAATTGTACAAATAAAATTGTTTCATAAAATTTAGGTAGGCCTTACATCATTTTGTAAATCTAAAGGAGACAAGGCCACAATAGGACTGCAGATAGGCAGGGTTACCAGAGGATAAGATCTGGCATTTATGACATTTAACTAAGCTGAGCTATTTTAGTTTTATTATTATTTAATCACAGAATCATTTTCTCATCAAAACATTCAGTTAACATACATACATTTAACAAAGATGTGATTTTTTTTCTTGTGTGAATTTTTTTATTTAAGGGGTAACTCCACTTTTGCTTAAAAAAAGTCATATAACATATAAAATTGCTAAAGAAACCATTCCGTAATGTACATTTCTAGTTCAGGCTAGAGTTAGATATGACTTTCTAAACTAGCAAAAAAGTAGACTTTGTTTCCTTATCCTTGTCCTTTCTGTACACTGTTTAACTTTACAAAAATGTAAAACCTGTAAATGGTCTCCAAACTGGGAAAAGGAAGCTCTGCTGCCATATTAACCCTTTAATGGCCAGGGGTCACTGATGTGTAGCTGTACAGACCAAATTTAGCAGCAACAGTATGCATTAGTTAACTTGACTATATCTCTATGACTAATTATCACACCTAAATCCTTTTTTCGCAGACATACACTATATTACCAAAAGTATTGGGACACCTGCCTTTACAAACACATGAAATTTAATGGCACCCCAGTCTTAGTCCGTAGGGTTCAATATTGAGTTGGCCCACCCTTTGCAGCTATAACGGCTTCAACTCTTCTGGGAAGGCTGTCCACAAGGTTTAGGAGTGTGTCTATGGGAATGTTTGGCCATTCTTCTAGAAGTGCATTTGTTAGGTCAGGCGCTGATGTTGGATGAGAAGAACCTACTAAATAAGATTTTTAGACTCATGACAAAAATGGTGGTCTAAATTTAACCACCAAATGGGCTAGTCCACTCACTGTCAAAGTATATGTAAAGTGGGGCTCCATGGCAAATACTGGGAGTGGCTCCTGGAGTGGCTTTTAGGACTCCTTGTCTCTCTATGTGGTGTCTAAATTAGTTTTGTTGGATGAGAAGGCCTGGCTCGCAGTCTCCGCTCAAATTCACCCCAAAGGTGTTCTATCAGGTTGAGGTCAGGACTCTGTGCAGGCCAGTCAAGTTCCTCCACCCCAAACTCGCTCATCCATGTCTTTATGGACCTTGCTTTGTGCAAGCAAGGTCCATAATATTCTCTGAGCAGGGACCATTATTCTAGAGATAAATAATCTGTGATCAGGAATCGGTAATGTAGACCACTCAGTTATTTACAAGTCTGCCCGAATATATTCCTGGCATGTCACAGTTAAAAACAACAGTATCATTTTTCAAAGCTAAATACTATATTATTAGCCCATTGAGCTCTGGAAGATTTTACCCCCTTTATGACCAGGCCATTGTTTGCTATTCAAAACTACTCTAATTTAACTGGCTATTGTGCAGTCATGCAACTCTGTACCCAAACAAAATTTACATAATTATTTTTCACACAAATAGAGCTTTCTTTCGGCAGTATTTGATCACGACTGGGTTTTTTATTTTTTACTATATAAACAAAAAAAGAATTTTGAAAAAAAAAACATATTTTTTACTTACTGCTACAAAACATAGACAATAAAAAAAATTTAACAAATCGAATTTCTTTAAAAATTTTGGCCGAAATATATTCTGCTACG
This sequence comes from Glandirana rugosa, assembly GCA_018402905.1. Classification (NCBI taxonomy): domain Eukaryota; kingdom Metazoa; phylum Chordata; class Amphibia; order Anura; family Ranidae; genus Glandirana; species Glandirana rugosa. Next base: position 239,953 of record BLSH010239887.1, read on the forward strand.
TGTCTTTGATAAAAAAAATCCCAATAAGTGTATATTGATTGGTTTGCATGACAGTTATAGTGCCTGCAAACTACAATATGTATACTGGAATTTTTTTCATACAACTAATGGCGGTGATCAGCGACTTATAATAGGATTGTGATAGTGTGGCGGGCAATCTAAAAACTAACTGACACTGGGGGGGGGGGGGCGACTGACTGACGCTGACATCTCAAGTGACACTAATACAGTGATCAGTGCTAATACTATAAATTATCACTGTACTAATGGCTGGGTTAACATCTAGGGCAATGGTTCTCAACTCCTGTCCTCAGGACCCACCAACAGGCCAAATTTTAAGTATTACCTTGGGGACATGCAGACTAGAATACTGCAATCACTGAGCAGCAAATGATATCACCTGTGATGTATTTTTATCCTGCAAACCTGGCCTGTTACTGGGTCCCGAGGACAGGAGTTGAGAACCACTGATCTAGGGGGATCAAGGGGTTAAATATGTACCTGACTATGTGTGATGTGTGTAATATGTGCCATTTTTTTTACTACAGATCTCTTTGTTTCTTATCTCTGCTTTCCAGAGATAAGAAATGCAGAGATAGTTCCTTCTGTAGAGAGCCCTGTGTTGATTGCACATAGCCTATCAACAGGTACCAGCCGCGAATCATTGGCCGGGGCTTGCTGATAGGCTCCTGCTGTGCACAATCACAGCAGGAGCCAACAAGGGGGTCTGTATGCACGCGCACTAAGCCCGGAAGCAGGCAGCAATGTAGAGGTACATCGCTTTGCCTGGGCCTTCCATCCACAGTATATTGCAGGCAGGCAACTTGCAAGTGGTTAAAGAGTCTTTGATGAGCTCCAATCCAGATGACATTATCAGTTTCCTGCAGGAAGAAGTAAGCATTTCATTAGTCTCCTCTCCCCAAATGACACTGCAACATTGTAACCTTGTACCAAGTCACAAGGTAATAGGTTGCAGTAAGGGCATACCTCTTTTAACCACTTAACAATGGCGTCGCATAGATTTACTGCTGCAAGTTGGCAGCGTAGCGCGAATAAAATGGAGAATCCGCGCACATGCAGCTAGGAGGCAAGCGCGCGCCCACGCCGGCGTGCTCTTGTGCCTGGCTGCCCGCCGCAGGCTCTCTGAGTGGGACCGCGGGTTGGACAGACTCGATGTCCACCGGCAACCCGCGATCATCTGTTAGAGAAGAAAAGCAGGGAACCGCCGATGTAAACACGGCAGTTCCCTGCTCTGTCAGGCGGCATGACAGAGATCTACTGATCCCCTGATCAGTTAGATCTCTTATGCCCCTGGCAGCCCAGCCCCACACAGTTAGAACACACCTAGGGAACACAGTCAACTTGATTGTTCCCTGCAGGTTAACCCATGTCAATGGCCCCAAAAAAGTGTCAAAAATGTCCGACATGTCCGCTGCAATATCGCAGTTTTTTTTTGGACATTTATTATAGCAAAAAGCAAAAAATATTTTTTTTTTTCAACATTGTCGCTCTTTTTTTGTTTATAGCGGTGATCAGAAGTGATGCAGAGGGGATCAAATACCACCAAAAGAAAGCTCTATTTGTGGGGAAAAAAGGACGCCAATTTTGTTTGGGTACAACGTCGCGCGACCGTGCAATTGTCAGTTAAAGCAACGAAGGGTCGAATCGCAAAAAGTGCTCTGGTCCTAATGTGGGAAATCCCTCCAGGGCTGAAGTGGTTAAACCCTAAAAACTTGCACCACGTGCACTGTGGACCACTTCTTACATGGCCCCATTCATTCAAGTGTATCTATGGTCAAAATGTAAAAATCATATATTCCTTTTCACATTGTTTTTCAATTATTTCTAGTTTACTCCTATTAATCGTGAATTCCTTGAACCTTGAATTCTGTGACATATAGTCACTATGCCCTGTGATTAGGCACTGCTGGGTAACACATTCCACAGAGCCTGCCTTATGAACTACAGAGTTGCTGAGAGGAGAAGATTAAGGAGGCAGAGTCAGTACAGGAATCACTGCTTACAGGTAGCAATGTACCCTGGGATATGTAGCCCTTAGAGAATGTAAACAGCAGAGGAGAAGCTGCAAAGCATGCAGGGAATCCAGAAAGTTGTGGAAAGAGATGGGCAGCAGACAGGCAGCACTCACAACATGAAAGGAGATTTTCTAAGTAAGCGTATACTGGATTGTCAAAATTACTATTGTTTGTATTGTTATCAAATGTTATAAAATTAAAGCCTTTGCTGTGACCATCCATTTCCTTTAAATGGGCAAGGTACTGCCCTCCAGACGCAGCTGGGGGGATCATTTTTGCTGTGTCACGACGCCAAGCATCGCAGCTATACCATGTGTACACCTCCGTCCTCTGCTTTACTGCTTCAGGGGCAGCTGTTGCTGTTGGGGGGGACGACACATGCTAAAAAAACATTTACACATTAGTTAGCAAATATGATCATTAAAAAAAATAAACTAATAATAAATATATTAGAAATATAAATATATAAAAAAATATTGGAAAATACATGTGATGCTGGGTGCACTTTAACAATATCCAGCTTTTCTATAAACCAAAATGCTGAAAATATATTCTATTTACTGTTTGTTTGTGAAAAGAAGATATCATTAATGAGTAATGACTGGGCTTCATTTATCACAATGTCCATATTTCTTTAACAGAACTCCTGTGCAAAATTAATAAGTCAACAAATACAATGCTGATATTGTGCACTGCAAAAATGTTGGTTCCATACATGCTACAATCCGCAATTATTTTAGGGCCAGTTA
>BLSH010239887.1:250303-261876 GCA_018402905.1 Glandirana rugosa
TAGTCTTCGGTCCAGACACTCTGGACAAAATGTTAACCGGTAGTATTACAGATAGTATATAGCCAGTATCACAGATAGCATGTATAGCCAGTATTACAGATAGCATGTATAGCCAGTATCACAGATAGTATACATTCAGTATCACAGATAGCATATATAGCCAGTATCACAGATAGTATATAGCCAGTATCACAGATAGTATATAACCAGTATCACAGATAGCGTATATAGCCAGTATCACACAGTGTATATAGCCAGTATCACACAGCGTATATAGCCAGTATCACAGAAAGTATATAGCCAGAGAACCCCCCAGCTCGCGGCGCGGGACTCACGGCACTGACAGCACCCCAATTGCCCCCCCAATGGTTTGGCCAATTGTAAAACAGGTCTCACAGACCTGGCTTCTGATTGGCAGGGAGGACCCTTAGTGTGAAAATAGTGAAAGTTCATTTGCTATGGTCACACAATTGGGTGGAATCGGGGCGCAGAGAGCCTCTGGCTCTAATCATGTGCTTCAAAATGCCCACCCCCGCCTATCCCTGCAATTGTAATCCATGCATCCGGCGTCCTCGAATGGGCCAGGTGCATGGATAGGGGCAGTGGAGGTGTTGGGGGGGCGCCCATGCGCCCTCAATGCATGGGCCGCCACTGGTCGGTACACAGGTAGTTTGATGCAGGATACACAAGAGACAAGCGACGAGAGCTCAGAGAACTGTGAAGTTGCTCAGGCAATGTGAGCATGTCTTTTTTTTCAGGTACCTGGTGGTGGAGTCCGATATGCAGAGGAAAGCCTCTCTTACAGCTCTGACTCGAGAACCCCTGATAGAGCAGACAGGAAGCTTAGAAGTGCAGAGTGGCATGAGTGCCTGGAAGGATCTCTGATGCAGGTGCTGGTTGGGAACTTCTGATGATACTGTGGAGGGCCACTAGCAAAGAGGAAGGTCAGGAACAGCTGGAAGGCTGAAGACCAGAGCAGGCTGGAAGTAGAGCGCCACAGACTGGAAAATGGACTTAGCAGACAGCAAAGCTGTGTTCTGTAGGTAAACACACAGACAGATACAGTCAGGCCAGGTCATACACAAGCGGGCAAATCAGGACAGAAGTCAGATTACAGGCCGGGTCAGTAGCAGGTGGGCAGCGAGGTAACCAAGAGAGAAGGCAGAAGCAGAGACAAGCCGGGGTCGGATGCAGGCGGATAGCAGGAGTAGTTAGGAACAAAGCCAAGTAGCAACTGGAACAGGTTTCAAGGCCAGACAGCATTGGTCCTGGGTATTTGCCTCATTTAAATAGTCCACTTGGCACCAAGAACTGTCACAACGTGTGCGCGCGCATTCTCGTGCACGCATGCACACAACCATTCACATCCCGGAACCTATCTTGTGTGTCTGCTCATGCGCATGTGCCATGCAGTTCTTTTAATGGGAATGTGGAGAACAGGCATTCTCCTGCAGCCGCCATCTTGGTTGCTGGCTTGCCCTTCCTGACACATATATAAGCAAGCAAACTAGGAGGCGGGCTAGGAAATGATGGAAGGGAAGGAAATAAAAGCCCACAGGATAGCGGCGTTGCCCTTAGGTGAGCACAGCCAAACCATACATGTAAAGGAATCAGGGTAGAGAAGCACTGCAGCAAGGAGGTAAGAATACACAAGCAGGAAACTGCAGGCTAACGTGTGACACTAAGGGGCTGTCTCAGGCTCTCATTAAAGTGGTTCTAAAGGCTGAAAGATTTTTACCTTTTACCTTAAAGTGGTTGTGAACCCTTACATATATCCAGTGAAGTGCCTGACCTCATGTGATGCACAGAGATTAAACAAATCTTCCTAAATAACTTGTACCTGTTTATCTGCAGTCCTCTCTTCTCTACATTCATTCAAAGTCCAGATTTTATAAAGCTTGTCTGTGCTTTCATAGAACATGGGCGGGAAGCTGAAATTACACTCTGAAGAGCTCATGTCTGAGTTCTACAGCCACTTTAATGCATTCTCTGCAATAAGATAAAAGAGAGGAGCCCCCCCCCCCCTTATACTTACATGAGCCCTATGGAATGTCCTTGTCACTTCCTGTGATATGAACAGGAAGCGAAAGCAATATTATCTTTTATGTGTAAACTACTAATCCCATCACCTCTCATATAATGAAATGAGGAAAGACAGCCATGTCTGAAGTTCACCTTGGGCAGCAACCATGAATTCCTCCATGAATACAGTGGAGAAGTGGACATAGCCACACAGGAATAGGAAGGGTTGATTTATTAAAATAGAAGAGTGCAAAATCTGGCGCATCTCTGCATAGAATCCAATCAGCTTGCAGTTTTTTTTTTATCAAAGCTTAATTGAACAAGCTGAAGTTAGAAGCTGATTGGCTACCATGCACAACTGCACCAGATTTAGCACTCTCCAGTTTTAGTAAATCAACCTCGGATTATATTTGCAGGATTACTAAAGGGAACAAGCCCGAAAGAGTAAAACTGAGGCAACCCCCACCTCTAAGGTTTGGTAGGCTGCAATAAATGCCATATCTGTTTTCAAGTTTAGCAAAAATGGATGTACAAAAATGGGACTTTAAAAGCGACATGGACACCAAATCATTAAAAAAGGTATAAATGTATTAGCAAATGTAAAATATAGCATTGAAATTGTATCTATACAAAAGACATCTACATTACATGATTTGAATAAATTGTTCATGGGGAACATGTACAGAGATTAGGTTGTCTCCAGTGTACCCAATGCATTTGTGGTTTTCAAAACCCTTCTTCAGGGGTATTTTCAAGGAGATCTGTATTAACACAAGTAATTCCTTAGTATGTAGATACTGTAGTTTGTGAACAGAGCAGTAAAAGAGCTAATCAATTAGATCCGGTTTCGGGGTAGGCTGGTAAAGGATCACTGAAGATGGAAATGTCCCCAAAATCACAGCAGAACCCCCACAGAGGTCCACCTCAGAAGAGGCACAAATCAAACACCACGGACATAAGAAGCTGAATGGTAAGTTAATCATGATCTTTCAGCATCTATATCATTGAAGGACAGAGTCAGGACCTCTTAGAAGTGTCCTCCTCCCGGCAGGATATATCCCCTGTCAACTCGCGGCTTGTGTGGCATCCATGGTGTGTTCTCTCCGCTGCTGAAAGATCATGATTAACTTACCATTCAGGTTCTTATGTCCGTGGTGTTTGATGCGCGCGGTCCTCTTCTGAGGTGGACCTCTGTGGGGGTTCTGCTGTGATTTTGGGGACATTTCAATCTTCAGTGATCCTTCACCAGCCTACCCCGAAACAATTGACCGGATCTAGGTCTTTTACTGCTCTGTTCACAAACTATCTACATACTAAGGAATTACTTGTGAATACAGATATCCTTGAAAGTACCCCTGAAGAAGGGTTTTGAAAACCAGAGACACGTTGGGTACACTGGAGACAACCAAATCTCTGTACATGTTCCACATGAACAACATTTTGTATGGGGATACATCCATTTTTGCTATTATTGGGGATGTTGGTGGCTGGATACCGGGATCTGTTGATGGTGGTGCCTCTTTTTCTGTTTTCAGGTTTAGATATGCTTTAAGTCCAATGCCAACTATTGAAAAATGAAACGTGCATAAATAGTAAAACTACTCGAGCACGAGAGTAGAGCCACGAGCAACAACGTAGCTTTAAAGAATAATGTTCTTGTTTCCTGGCAGTGTTGTGGTCTGACATAGATTCTACAGGTACCTTCATGTTGGGGACCTTTTTGTGCTTCATTCCTTGGGACTTGAACTTTTGTTACTGAATATGAGCTTGATGTTTATACATTTGTCTGGATCTAGCTTTTTATACAGCCCTATCACATCTGAGAGGCACAAATTCTTGAACATGAGCTACACAGCTAGAGAAGACCTTGATCTGCCTTCAACATACTCTATTATTTGCAAGCCACTTTGATGTAAAGATTGGATGGTGAAAATTGGTGATCCCATGGGATACTCTGTTGGAGGGATCATTGTCAGATTTAAGATATGATGATTGACCGTGGGACATCTGGTGAGCCTCAGTGTGTTCATTGATTTCACGTGGTGGCATTGGTGGAGGAGTTCCTGATTGAAAGTTTTGCTGCACAAGCACTTTGAGGACATTTGCTTTGTCTCAGATGGATTGCTAGCACATGCACTTTATCTTATGATATATGCGATTATTCACTATTGCGCTGCTGAAAACGTTTGCATTTTCAAGTTTTCTATTTTGAACAACGTAGCTTTCTTTGCTTCATTTTTTATTAAATGTCCCTCTGCATCTTTTCATTTCCAGTGATGTAGACAGTGCTCCGTTATTTCGTTTCATAGATGTGTCATTCTAAAAGTTCATATTCAACAACATCTGTGTATACATTCTGTATTTTCCCAGTGAAAGCCTTGCGTTACATAATATTACCCCTGCATGATTAAAAAGATGTGAAAACTGAGCTCTGACAGTTTTAGCGGAGATAAAATGAACTGCATAGAAAGAGAGACAACTTACTGACTTCAAAGCCTTTGCTTTCAGTGAAAATATAAAACATGTTACTTCCCTAATGATTTATCTCTGGAGTACTGCTTGCTACATCTAATACTGCCTGCACATTTTCATATTTTAATTAGTTTATTATTCTGCTTTACAGGAAAAAGAATAATCAAACACATTAAACTTATTCTGAAAAGGCAGCATGTCTACCACAGGAGCACTTTGTGTCTTCAAATTCAATTCTAGACAGAGATTTTAACTCTTATTACACTGCCATTTCCCTAACAACTTAGTTGCTATTCATGTATGAAAATGTAAGTCAGATATCCACTTTCTTTCCATTATTAGACAAAGCTAGAGCATGTAGGCACACAACCTAGATCATCCACTATACATTTCTGTTTTACACAAGCCATTCTCCAGCACTTATTCTGTCCCTTGGGTCTGGGTTGTAATAAGGCACCAGGGCCATCTCAACAAAATGCGGACGGAAATTAAAGCCGTACTTTATTTTACATTTTAAATTGAACACTAAAACAATATCTTTATTCTTCAAAAAAAGAAAAAAATACATACACATCTACTACTTCATGGTCTTACTTAAAGTGAAACATGCCTCTCTCCATCAGCATTGAGTATGTTTAATCCTTATGCTGCTAGTATTAGCAAATTGATAGAAAGGTACAGCTGTAGCCAAAAGTTTTGGGAATGACACAAATATAAATTTTCACAAAGTCTGCTGCTTCAGTGCTTTTAGATCTTTTTGTCAGATGTTACTATGGTATACTGAAGTATAATTACAAGCATTCCATAAGTGTCAAAGCCTTTTATTGACAATTACATTAAGTTTATGCAAAGAGTCAATATTTTCGGTGTTGACCCTTCTTTTTCAAGACCTCTGCAATTCCCCCTGGCATGCTGTCAATCAACTTCAGGGCCACATCCTGACTGATGGCAGCCCATTCTTGCATAATCAATGCTTGAAGTTTGTCAGAATTAATAGGGTTTTTTTGTTCACCCGCCTCTTGAGGATAGACAAGTTCTCAATAGCAGATAGCTACTAGTATTTTTTTTTTCAGCCGGCGATTCTCTGTAAGATAAAAGTGGTCTCAGCGGTAGATTCGCTGCAAGACCACTTTTATCTAGGGCAGGAGAGGTGCCCCCCCTGCTGCCATTTTCCCATCATCTCCGCCACTTACCAGACCCGCCGGTAGCGGCGGAGATGATCGGGTCTGTTCCCCCCCCAGTGCTTGGATGCCGAGTGAGTGGAAGATGCTGCCCACTCAGCTCCATAGTATTTTTTTTTAAATGAATTTTAGTGTAAATATGAGATCTGAGGTCTTTTTGATCCCAGATCTCATATTTAGGAGGTCCTGGCATGCTTTTTTTCTATTACAAGGAATGTTTACATTTCTTGTAATAGGAATAAAGTAATCACATTTTTTTTTAAAAGAATGGTGTAAAAAAAAAAAAAAAAAAATGAAAAGTAAAATAAATAAGAAAAAAAAAAATTTAAAGCGCCCCATCCCCGTAAGCTCACGCGCAGAAGCGAACGCATACGTAAGTCACGCCCGCATATGAAAACAATGTTTTTGTCTAGCATTAGACCTCCTCTGTAACTCAAAATTGGTAACCTGTTTTTAAGTGCAAAAGCTTGCCGCCATTTTGCTGCAGTTTTGAAGCATGACATGTTGGGTATCAATTTACTTGGCGTAATATTATCTTTCACAATATGGAAAAAAATTGGGCTAACTTTACTGCTGTCAGATTTTTTAACTCAAAAAAATCGCGCTTGTAAGACCTCTACGCAAATACGGTGCAACAAAAAATATTGCAATTATATGTGATCATTTCCATAACATTCTGGAGTATATGCAAAATCATAAAAACTGAGGCAGCAGACTTTGTGAAGATTAATACATGTGTCATTTTCAAAACTTTTGGCCATGGCTGTATATTATATTACTTGTTTTAAAAAAATTCTATCCATTTCTTTAGTTACTTCCTGGTTTCTATGCCTAGGCAAATGATGTCATACATCCCAGGAGTCTTCGTGAGGGCAGGAGGGGCTTTCTCAGTTAAGCACACCCTCCTGCATGCATGTCTGAGCTAAGGGCAGATGGATTCCAGTAAGTACATGCTACATGAATCATCTGCCTTTTCTCAAGATGGTCACGGCCAGAAATTTGTGTTTTTCAAAGTGATTTCTCAGCAAATAAAGCATAGAGACCTGGATGGGTGAGTTTGCTTTGAATACTAAAAACTAATTAAATAGTGTTTTTGTTTTTTGGTGTTCAGATACAGTGTAGTTCAAATGGTGTACCATACAGTCTGTAGTAAAAAATGGGGTGGCAACCTCATCCCGAAGATAATAGTATACAAGTAGGTTCCCCCCAAAAAAAGGGACTTTGAATAGGTAGACCAACCACATACATCTATAAAAAATATACTTTTATTTTGGTGTACAAAAAGGATCAAAACATCATCTAGTAGATCAAGAGAAGAGTCAAAAACACATATACAATAAAAATGTCACAATTCCATTGCACCAGTGTTGCCTTGATAGAATAGTGCTCTGAAGAGCATGACTGATGAGTCCGTTGTCCGCGGTGGAATGCGGTTACCCAACATATATGTTTCGGAGCATTTACAAGCCCTTCATCAGGGGTAGCTGTACAATGAGCTGTGGCATACCGGTGTGCATTACAGATAAAATTCTTCTCTGGATAGAAATGGTAGCAAACACACCCCAAAACTATGGGGGGAGATAAACTTTATGGCGTCGCTGATGGGTGGACAGATCAATCTATTGAGAACGGCTTGATATGATCAAAAGGTCTTACAAAAGATCATCAAATATGTTCATCAAGGAGTCTTTCTTTAATAAGGTGTTCAAGAGGGGGAGTAAAATCAAGTGAGGAGAGACACCCAGCTATATTTCTCACACAAGCATCTATAAAGGCGACCGAAGGGATTTGCCCGCGGTCCCATATAAGTGTCTCTCTCTCTCAGCCCCTCAAATCTTGGCTTACGTCTGCCGCGCCGTGTCTGTCCACCGCTCGGATAGTGTCTCTTATCCCCACTATGTTTTTTAAGTGTTTCCATTCATACAGTGTACCTAAAGAAATTAAAAAAAAAAAAATTCTACTTTAGATATTTTAACGATGGCCATACATGCTTCCATTTTTTTATCCAATCAATGTGCGATTTGATAAAAAATGATTGATTCCGCAAACAACTGAATATCCACAACTTCCCTTTTGATTGATTTAGACTCAAACTAAGTCAATTGGCCAGGGTTGAAAATTATCAATAAATCCCCTTTCTGATTGTTTGGGGCATCCAGAAAAAACCTTGTCCAGAGAAGAAAAGGTGAGCGCTACCAACAGTCCTGTGTCATACCAACAGTAAAGCATCCTGAGACCATTCATGTGTGGAGTTGCTTCTTACCCAGTCGAGTGGGTTCACTCACAGTTTTGCGTAAGAACACAACCACGAATAAAGAATGGTATAAAAATATCCTCCGAGAGCAACTTCTCCCAACCATCCAAGAACAGTTGGGTGACGAACAATGCCTTTTCCAGCATGATTAAGCACCTTGCCATAAGGCAAAAGTGATAATGAAGAAACAAAACATCGAAATATTGGGTCCATGGCCAGGAAACTCCCCAGATCTTAAACCCATTGAGAACTTGTGGTCAATCCTCAAGAGGCGGTTGAACAAAAAGAAAACAAATTCTGACAAACTCCAAGCATTGATTACACAAGAATGGGCTGCCATCAGTCAGGATGTGGCCCAGATGTTGATTGACAGCATGCCAGGGCGAATTGCAGGGGTTACCACTGTAAATATTGACTCTTTGCATAAACTTAATGTAATTGTCAATAAAAGCCTTTGGCACTTATGACATGCTTGTAATTATACTGCAGTATACCATAGTAACATCTGACAAAAAGATCTAAAAACATTGAAGCAGCAGACTTTGTGACAATTAATATTTGTGTCATTCTCAAAACTTTTGGCTATGGCTGTATTCTGACTGCAGGACTCACCGCCATTGGCTGCCAGTGCTGATTGGATGCTTCTTTCGGACAGGCTAATGTACACATGGGCTGAATGTTGAACAGTTTCTGTTGAACCAGCTGACACCAGATGATATTCAGCCAGTATGTACCAGGTTTAAGATTGGCAGACTTACAGGGGTTGATTTACTAATACTGGAGAGTGAAAAATCTGGTGCAGCTGTGCGTGGTAGCCAATCCACTTCTAACTTCAGTTTGTTCAATTAAGCTTTGACAAAAAAAAACCTGGAAGCTGGTTTCTATGCAGAGCTGCACCAGATTGAGCTATACCCCATTACAGCCTTTTTCAACCTGGGGCGCCTCGAGGTTTCTTCAGGGGTGCCTTGGCAAAATGCCTAAAAATTGATCAAAAGTTATATACAAGTCAGCAGGTGGATCAAGCCTGCCCTTTAGTTACACAAAGCCACAGGTTTTCATTATGCACCATTACGACTTTCTAGACACTAGCATCCTAACAACCAATGACATCATCAGTTGATAAGGAGGATGTCTGTAGTCTCCACGGCATACTTGGTTGACCCTCCTGTGCTCCTCTCCCTCAGCACTGGGGTGACATTTGCTGAATGATGTAGAGAAAACGAGGGAGGAAAGAAACATGGGAATACTAATCAGTACCAGTGTGCAAAATTCCATAATTTTAAAGTGTGCCTTGACTGAAAAAAGGTTGAGAAACACTGTCCCATTATCATGCAATGCAGGAGGGTGGTTTCTAAATGTTTAACCCTTTTGTTGGGACAAACAGTGCTCAACTACAGATGAACATAAAGAACTGCAAACACAGTACTGACAGATTTATTTATGGTAAACATTACTCTACAGCCCCCTCCTATACATCAAAAAGGAGGGACAGCATGTAAGGAATTCTAAGCAAGTAAAAAACATTTGAAATTTCAACCAGCATTTTTTTAATTCTTTAAATAATGCTATGTTAATGGGAACATGTACCAAATATATTCCAATTCGGCTGCAAAAGTGGAAATACTATTTTTCAATAAATTATTTCATTACTGTGTTTTTCAGCATCCTTGTAATGTCCTCCACAAGTTCCTGAATCCCTTTCCCCCTCATTATATGTTTGGATCGAGCAGTGCACGTTAGTTGCGGTCATATGCACTGCTCTGCATACACTACAAATCCCATAGTCCATATTCCACCTTGGGAGAAAGCGTGAGAGGGTGGTTACATTCCTACATACAGTGGGACCATGGAGGATGAATGTAGCAACCCTCTAACAGGAAGTCGGATTATAACAGCAAAAAAAAAAAAGGATTTGGAGATTTGGAGGAGGCTGAGAGCAATAAAAGGTTATTTTTGAGTTTAGAATACACTCACTTGATTCAATTTTTTTGAACCAGAGTTTGGTGTCTCTTTCATGCCAAAATACTATACATAACCCTAAAACTGAACCCAACCCCCTATTACTATGCCCGAACCTAATCATATTTTATTGTATAAGCACAGAAATGCATACAATGGATCAACTAACTGAACTATCACATCAATCAGTGCCATTTTTTACTGCCAACATACAAAATGCCAAAAAAAAGTGTCAAACATGCCAGGATGTTTCTGCTAAATACAGCTGTTCAAACAATACAACAGTCGCAGGTATTCCTAGTTCCCATATCAACCAACTGTAGCACCAGCAGAAGGTTGCTGAGATGTCAGGGTTGATCTAGAAATAAAGCAGACTGGTATGAACTTTAAAGTGGTTGTAAAGGCTCAGCTTTTGTGCCTTCATTCATTATTTGCATGATAGTAAGCAACTTTCTGTGTGCAGTGGCCCCCCCCCCAGCCCCCCAATACTTACTTGAGCCCCATCTTGATTCAGCGATGTGCCCGAAAGCAGCGACTCTCCCAAATCTCTTCCTCCTCATTGGCTGAGACAGCAGGGGGAGCCATTGGCTCCTGTAGCTGTCAATCACAGCCAGTGAGCCATTGAGGAGAGAGTGGGGCCGTGCCATACTCCCTGTGTGAATGGACACGAAGAGCGAGCATGCTTGTGTGCCCCGTACAGGGGCACTCAACAGGAGGAAGAGGCCAAGAACCTTTGTGCAAAAATACTGCACAGAGCTGGTAAGTATAAAATGTTTGTTATTAAAGAAAAAAAAATCTGCCTTTAATATCAAGTGTCTTTTTAAAACCCACCACTGATCCATTGCAGTTTCCACATAATTCTCTGTGTAAATTCTACGTTAGATGAAGTTGAACATATAAAGGTTTGATGAGAGTATTTGGACCTGGTGATTGGCTGCTTGGCCTGAAAACTGCATCATGGGAGGAAGTCACATGCTCCTCCAGCATAGGGAGGTTGATTTACTAAAGGCAAATATACTGTGCACTGTGCTGATTTCTATCATCCAATCAAGTAAAAATTTTCTTTTTTTATTTTTCCTTGCATGTTCCCCTCAGATCTAGAGCAACTGCAGTGCACAGACTATTTGCCTTTAGTAAATCAACCCCAAAGTGTCTACAAACTATGATATATATGCTAAAATGTATGCAGCTATAGATGCTATACTGTAATGCAGAGGCGTAACTAGAACCTTCAGGGCCCGGTGCAAGAAATCATGAAGGGCCCCCCTGACCCCTGGAGTGACCCAGCTCCATGCTTCAGGGGGCCCATGTGTCACCCCTGTACACCTGGATCAGAGTATAGGTGGGGGCAGCATATGAAGGAACCAATCCCCCTCCATTTTCTTCCTGCAGTCGCTGAATGCCGGCGGGAGGGGGAGGAGAAGTAGGCTTTCAGTGACTGTAGGAGGAAAATGGAAGTACTGGTACATCCATATGCAGCACCTCCTCCTATCCATGTGTACAGGGGTAAGGCATGGGCCCCCTGGAGCTGGGATGAGTGGCAGAAAGTGGTGGTGGGGTGGATGGGATCAGTGACAGTGATGGTGGTGGAGGGATAGGATCAGTAGAAGTGGTGTTTGGGGGATGGGATCAGTGGAAGTGGTAGTGGGGGGATGGAATCAGTGGCAGCAGTGGTGGGGGGATGG
>BLSH010239887.1:292246-311870 GCA_018402905.1 Glandirana rugosa
CCCCCCCCCCCCCCCCCCCCCCCCCCCCCCCCCCCCCCCCCCCCCCCCCCCCCCCCCCCCCCCCCCCCCCCCCCCCCCCCCCCCCCCCCCCCCCCCCCCCCCCATAGTTGCTGGCTGTTGGGGATCTATTGTTGCTGGGAGGCATTTGTTTTTGCGTGGTAGTCTATTGTTGCTGGTGGGAGAACTTTTGTTGTGCTTTGGGCTTATATTGCTGGGGGGTCAATTGTTGCTGGAAGGGATCTACTTTTGAGGGAGTGGTCAATTGTTGCTGGCTGTTGGAGAGTCTGTTGATGCTGGGCTGATGCTGGGAAATCTGTTGCTGCTGCTGGTGGTGTCTATTGTTCCTGGGGGAATCTAATGTTGCTGGGAAGGGTCTATTGCTGCTGGTTGCAGGGGATCTACTTTACTGCTTTTCTTGTTATCATTAACAAATTCTATGCAAATTATTTATCACCACGTGATGTTACTTGGTTCTGTATTCTCTTAAAGGGGCGGAAGTGGGAGCTGGTTAGGGGGGGGGGGAACCAAGGGATGTTCCTCAGAGGTGGGTAGGGGGCGGAGACAAGAAGTGACTCAGAAGGGGGGAGTTCCTGCACCTATTCTCTGAGAAAAAAGCCCTGTGTACATGTATACTGTTTGAAAAATGTTTGAAAAAAAATGGAAATTACCCTGGTGGTGACAGGGTCATTTTATATAATACAATCATCTGCAGTGCTCTGCAATCTAATGTTACAAATGGAGATAAAAGTAATGTAAAATATATAAATTCCATATACGGTACATACCGTTTCATATCACATAAACCGTAAGACAAGATTTTCTAGGATTATGAGCCCTATCCAGGTTTCCTGGAATCTTCCATTAATAGGGCTATATCTGCATCAAAATTACTCCAGATAACACCTCCATAAGAGGGTAAGAAGCATAATATCCCTAATCTAGAAAGAATACTTCTACATCTACAGACTGATTTATCTTTACATCTTTGTAGAACCTTGTTACTGGCAATTAAGTTTACTCTGCACTAGAAATTGCTTAGGCCTTGAATAATTTTGCCTGCCAATTGTCAGGGTTATGATCAGAGGTGAGAAAAAAAGCTCCCTGCTCCAGTTTAATTGCATCAGCCACCGGCATCTTACTTAACAACACAGCAAAATGATGTGTTGTTAAGTCAGGAGATACAGAAGGGAGAGGTTCTTTTCTTGCAATGCAAAAACATTTATGGGTGAAAAATATATATTAAAAATAAAACAAAAAAATGGATCAAAAAACAAAGACGTGTTTTATTTTTATGTATATATATATATATATATATACACACACAAGTTGCACTCATAAGTTTACATACCCAGGCAGAATTTACGATTTCTTGGCCATTTTTCAGAGAATATGAATGAGAACACAAAAACATTTCTTTCACTCATGCTTACTTTTTTTAGATCATAATGACAACAGAAACTACCCAAATGACCCTGATCAAAAGTTTACATACCCCAGTTCTTAATACCGTGTATTGCCCCTTTAACATCAATGACAGCTTGAAATCTTTTGTGTTATTTGTGGATGAGGCTCTTTATCTTCTCAGCTGCCCATTCCTCTTGGCAAAAACCTTCCAGTTCCTGGAAATTCTTGGGCTGTCTTGCATGAACTGCACGTTTGAGATCTCCCCAGAGTGGCTCAATGATATTGAGGTCAGGAGACTGAAATGGCCACTCCAGAACCTTCATTTTATTCTGCTGTAGCCAATGACAGGTCGACTTGACCTTGTGTTTTGGATGATCATCATGTTGGAATGACCAAGTACATCCCATGCGCAGCTTCCTGGCTGATGAATGCAAATGTTCCTCATGTATTTTTTGATAACATAATTTATTCATCTTGCCATCAATTTTGACAAAATTTCCTGTGCCTTTGTAGCTCACACATCCCCAAAACATCAGCAATCCACCACCGGGTTTCACAGGCCTTGTTGACTCCTCTCCAAATGTATTGTTTATGGTTGTGGCCAAAAAGCTAAATTTTGGTCTCATTTGTGCCAGAAGGTTTGAGGCTTGTCTCTGTGCTGTTTGGCGTATTATAAGCAGAATACTTTGTGGCATTTGCGTAGTAATGGCTTTCTTCTGGCGACTCGACCATGCAGCCCATCTTTCCTCAAGTGCCTTATTATTGTGTATCTTGAAACAGCCACACTACATGTTTTCAGAGAGTCCTGAAGTTATCTGTGGGTTTTTCTTTGCATCCCGAACAATTTTCCTGGCAGTTGTGGCTGAAATTTTAGTTGGTCTACCTGACCGTGGTTTGGTTTCAACAGAACCCCTAATTTTCCACTTAGAGTTTGAACACTGCTGATTGGCATTCTCAATTCATTGGACATCTTTTTATATCCCTTTTCTCTTTTATACAGTTCAACTACCTTTTACCGCAGATCCTTTGACAATTCTTTTGCTTTCCTCATGACTCAGAATCCAGAAACGTCAGTGCAGCACTGGATGAAAGATGGAAGGGTCTGTCAGGAGTCCTGAAACTCATTGACCTTTTATACATACACACTAATTACAAGCAAACAGATCACAGGTGAGGATGGTTACCTTTAATAGCCATTCAAACCCCTTTGTGTCAACTTGTGTGCATTTTATCAGGCCAAAATCACCAGGGTATGTAAACTTTTGATCAGAGTCATTTGGGTAGTTTCTGTTGTCATTATGATTTAAAAAGAGTAAACACAGTTGATAATAAATGGCTTCAGCCAAACACTAACCATGAGTGAAAGAAAAGTTTTTGTGCTATTAATTTTCTCTGAAAAATGGCCAAGAAATGATAAATTCTGTCAGAGTATGTAAACTTATGAGCACAACTGTATATATATATATTTGCCCATGACTGTACATACAGTATCTCAGAAAAGTGAGTACACCCCTCACATTTTTGGAAATATTTTATTATATCTCTTCATGTGACAACACTGAGGAAATTACACTACAATGTAAAGTAGTGAATGTAACAGCTTGCATAACAGCATAAATTTGCTGTTCCCTCAAAATTGCCCAACACACAGCCATTAATGTCTAAACTGCTGGCAACAAAAGTGAGTACACCCCTCAGTGAAAATTGGGTCCAAAGTGGCAATATTTTGTGTGGCCACCATTATTTTCCAGCACTGCCTTAACCCTCTTGTGCATGGAGTTCACCAGAGCTTCACAGGTTGCCACTGGAGTCCTCTTCCACTCCTCCATGATGACATCACAGAGCTGGTGGATGTTAGAGACCTTGCGCTCCTCCACCTTCTGCTTGAGGATACCCCACAGATGCACAATAAGGTTTAGGTTTGGAGACATGCTTGGCCAGTTCATCACCTTTACCCTCAGCTTCTTTAGCAAGGCAGTGGTCATCTTGGAGGGGTGTTTGGGGTTGTTATCATGTGGGAATACTGCCCTGCAACCCAGTCTCTGAAGGGAGGGGATCATGCTCTGCTTCAGTATGTCACAGTACATGTTTGCTTGCATGGTTCCCTCAATGAACTGTAGCTCCCCAGTGCCGGAAGCACTCATGCAGCCCCAGACCATGACACTCCCACCACCATGCTTGACTGTGGGCAAGACACACTTGTCTTTGTACTCCTCACCTGGTTGCCACCACACACGCTTGACACCATCTGAACTAAATAAGGTTATCTTGGTCTCATCAGACCACAGGACATGGTTCCAGTAATCCATGTCCTGAGTCTGCTTGTCTTCAGAAAACTGTTTGCAGGCTTTCTTGAGCATCATCTTTAGTAGAGGCTTCCTTCTGGGAAGACAGCCATGCAGACCAATTTGATGCAGTGCGTGGCTTATGGTCTGAGTACTGACAGGCTGACCCCCCACCTCTTTAACCTCTGCAATAATGCTGGCAACACTCATACGTCTATTTCCCAAAGACGACCTCTGGATATGACACTTAGCATGTGCACTCAACTTCTTTGGTCAACCATGGCGTGGCCTGTTCTGAGTGTAACCTGTCCTGGTAAACCGCTGTATCGTCTTTGCCACCATGCTGTAGCTCAGTTTCAGGGTCTGGGCAATCTTTCTATAGCTTAGGCCATCTGTAGAGCAACATTTTTTTTTCAGACCCTTTGCCATGAGCTGCCATGTTGAACTTCCCATGACCAGTATGAGAGTGAGAACGATAACATCAAATTTAACACACCTGCTCCACATTCACACCTGAGACCTTGTAACACTAACGAGTCACATGACACCGGGGAGGGAAAATGGCTAATTGGACCCAATTTGGGCATTTTCACTTAGGGGTGTACTCACTTTTGTTGCCAGCGGTTTAGATATTAATGGCTGTGTGTTGGGTTATTTTGAGGGGACACTAAATTTACACTGTTATACAAGATGTACACTCACTACTTTACATTGTAGAAAAGTGTAATTTCTTTAGTGTTATCACATGAAAAGATATAATAAAATATTTACAAAAATGTGAGGGTTGTACTCACTTTTGTGAGATACTGTAGTAAAGTCTGCCCAGGGCCCCCAACACATTCTGGTAATCCTCAACTATGCGACGCGCTATCCTGAAGCCATCCCCTTACGGAATACCTTAGCTAAGACTATTGCCAAGGAGTTAGTCCAGGTATTTAGTCAGGTGGGGTTCCCAAAGAAGATCTTAACGGATCAGTGCTCCCCGTTTATGTCTAGAGTTAATAAGGAATTGTGCAAGTTGTACAAAATCTCCCATCTCCGTACCTCTGTCTACCACCCCCAAACAGATGGACACCCCTCAAAAGTATGCTGAAAAAGGTGGTTGACAAAGATGGGAGAAATTGGGATTTTTTGCTACCATATCTCATGTTTGCCATAAGAGAGGTTCTGCAGGTGTTTACATGTTTTTCCCCCTTTGGACTCTTGTGTGGTAGACATCCCAGGGGACTGTTAGATGCTGCAAAAGAAACGTGGGAAGAAGAGGCCACCCAGTATAGAAGTATCATAGCTCATATCTGCTTGATGCAGGATCGAATCGTAGCTGTCCTGCCCCTTGTACGAGAACATATGGAGCGAGCCCAGGAAGCCCAGAGGAGGGTTTATAATCGGTTCGCCAAGACCCAAACTTTCAACCCAGGGGACAGTGTCCTGGTACTGGTCCCCACTGTTGAAAGCAAATTCCTGGCCAATTGGCAGGGTCCTTTTGAGGTCAGCGAAAGAGTAGGGGAGGTAAACTACGAAGTTTACCAGACAGGGAAAAGGAAACCAGAGCAACTTTATAATGTTAATCTCTTAAAACCGTGGAAGGACAGATAGACTTTACTGACCATGTCCCCTCCTCAAAAGGACCACGTACTGGTGACACCTGACGTCCCATAACGGGGTCCTTGTCCGTAGCGCAACAAAATGACGTCAAGGAGTTTGTGAGTACAAATAGAGACTTTTTCTCCCCTTTACCCGGATGGACTTCAGTGATCCAACATGACATAATTACTGAACCAGGTGTTTGCATAAATGTGAAGCCCTATAGGATTCGAGGCACGAGGCAGTGGCAAAATAAATCAAAACCATGTTAGAGTTGGATGTGATAGAGGAGTCCCACAGTGACTGGTTGAACCCCATAGTGCATGTCCCGAAGCCCGATGGCACTATCAGGTTCTGTGATGACTTTAGAAAGTTTGTCATGGTCCTGGTGGTGGAGTCCTTCTTGTGCAGAGAGCAACTGCTCTTGCGCACACAATTCTGGGACCCCTGATAGAGCAGACAGGAAGTCCAAGAGTGCGGGATGGCACGAGGGCTGGAAGGTCACTGATGGTGGTGTGAAGATCCAAAGGGTCGTGCAGATCAGAGGGATGGCCGTGCAGGCTGGGTCGGCAACGGGCTGGCTGTGCGGTACCAAGGGATCAAGCAGAAGGGTCGTAAAGTCCAAGCAGGGTCGTTAACAGGCAGGCAGCAGAAGTACAGGAGGATCAGGCAATCGGGTGGTCGTTTGAAGCAGGGGTCGGTGCAGGTAGCAATCAGCAGGTTAGGGCTAGCCGGGTCAAACAGGAAACAGGCAATCTCAGGAAACAGAGGTAGAGCTGGGGCTCACAGGTCACAGGATGCTGTAGAATGGACAGCACTTGCTGCTGGGCTCCACAGGTCTAAGTAGAGCCGTTTGGCGCCGCACAGGCGCACGCACCACCACGGAAAGGGGGCAAAATTGCCAAAACACCGAAAACTGGCTATTCCTAACATTGCCCCCGCCAAGGGGCAGCCTCCGGATGCCTTGCCGGATGTCGCTGTCTCGGCGGTTGCTTCTGAAGGCCTGAATTAATTCAGGTGCGTGGATGTTCTCTTCTGGCTACAAAGAATTTTCTTCAGGGCCAAACCCTTTCCACTTTATCAGGTACTGTATAGACCCGGACCTCCTCCGACAGTCCAGGATGGCTTCAACCTCAAACTCCTCCTCTCCGTTTACCAGAATTGGGTTTGGCGGACCTGTTTTCTGTCCTGGGAACTAGTCAGGGACAACAGGTTTTAGTAGTGAAACATGAAAGACCGGATGGATCCATAGAGAGGAGGAAGGTCCAGTTCAAATGTCACCCTGTTAATTTTTCTTCTGATTGGAAATGGCCCCATAAATCTCGGGCCTAATTTCTTTGAAGGGCAGGCCAGTTAAAGATTTTTGATGGCCAGCCAGACGCGATCGCCTGGCTGGAGCTCCAGTTCCCCCCGCCTTCTCTTGTCAAACACTTCCTTGTTTAGTTCCTGTGTTCTTAACAGGGTCTCCTGCAGGAGTTTACTGTTTGTCCGGAGGAAGCTTGCGGTGTCCTGTACAGCTGGAACGGAGCTTTCAACAGCCAGTTCCGGTAGGAATGTGTCACATGCCTGGTGGGTGAGGCCGGGTCAGTAACTGGCGGACAAGTGCGGTACAGTGGGAGCAGGCAGGCGGATGGTTGGATACAGGCAGGGTCGTCAACAAGCAGGCAGCAGAGGTACACAAGGATCAGGCAGAAGGGTCGTAGACAAGCTGAGGGTCGGTGCAGACAGAGTTCAAGCAGAGTAGGGCAAGCCGGGTCACAGGTACAGGAAATCTCAAGAAAGTAGTCACGGAACATTTCAGGAAATGCTGTAGATCAGGCCGCGCGTGAACGCGCAAATATCGCTAATAAAGTCCTTTTCAAAGCAGGTCTTCTCCTAACAGAATGTGGGGTGAAACCCATAATTAGCTCAGAATGGGGACTGCTTGGTGGCCGAGTGGATGATATTGTTATACACAAACTTGGCCAGAGGCAGCAGTGAAACCCAATCATCCTGAGAGAAGCAGCGCAGGTACTGTTCAAGTGTCTGGTTCGTTCTCTCGGTCTGGCCGTTGGTCTGCGGGTGGTATGCCGAAGAAAACGCAAGCTCAATCTCCAGAGCTGCGCACAGGGCCTTCCAGAACTTGGAGGTGAATTGAACCCCACGGTCGGACCCCACATTGCTGGGTACTCCGTGGAGCCGGACTATTTCCTTAATAAAGGTGTTGGCAGTCTCGGTCACTGTAGGGGTCCCCTTCATAGGCAGGAAGTGGGCCATCTTTGTCAAGCGGTACACAATCACAAAGATGGTGGAGTATCCTTCTGACGGGGCAGTTCCACGATAAAGTCCATGGCCAACTGTGACCATGGGCGTTCAGGTACAGGAAGCGGGTTTAGGAGGCCCCAGGCTTTGGCCTTGTCAGTTTTATTCCGGGCACAGATGGGACAGGCACCGACATATTTCTTACAGTCCTCCATGGCATTAGGCCACCAGAAAGATCGGGCAAATAATTCGGCCGTTTTTCAGGAACCGAAATGTCCGGCCAGTTTGTGGTCGTGGCAGAGGCTTAAAATTCTGAGGCGCAGGCCTTTTGGAACAAAGACTTTGTTGGCAAACCACCACAGGCCGTCCTCAGTCTGGCATCGTTGGGACTACTGGCGCCTGCCAGGTCTCGCCAGATCTGGGACAACACATCCTCGCTGGTCAACAGGAAGTTCCTTGCTGGCAGTATGGTGTCAGGTGGAGTGGCATTTCCTGGCTCAGAATACATCCTAGAGAGGGCGTCTGGCTTGCCATTTTTTGAACCTGGCCAATAAGTCAGGTAGAAATGGAACCTGGAGAAAAAGAGGGCCCAGCGGGCCTGCCGGGGCTTCAGTCTTTTGGCCACTCTGAGGTACTTCAGGTTCTTGTGGTCGGTGTAAACAAGAATAGGATATGCCACTCTCTCCAGCAGGTACCGCCATTCCTCTAGAGCCGATTTAATGGCTAGCAGCTCCCTGTCCCCCACATTGTAGTTCCGCTCTGATGCCGATAACTTGTGGGAAATGAAGGCTACAGGATGCAACATAGCCTTGGTGCCTTGGCGCTGGGAAAGAATGGCCCCGACCGCGGTTTCAGAGGCGTCCACGTCGAGGACGTACTGAAGGGTTGAATTGGGGTGCCTTAAGATGGGTGCAGAGGTGAATAAGGTTTTGAGTTTCTGGAAGGCCGTTTGGGCTTCAGGGGACCACTGAAATCGGGTATTTTGCTTGGTCAGCCGTGTGATAGGTTCCACAATGGCCGAGAAGCCCTGGATGAACTTCCGATAGAAGTTTGCGAAGCCCACGAACCATTGAACTCCCTTCCTGTCTGTCGGTGCGGGCCATTCCAGTATCGAGGAAACTTTCTGCGGATCCATATGAATGCCCATGATGGAGATAACTAATCCCAGGAACTGGATGCTAGATTCTTCGAAGGAACACTTTTCCGCCTTTGCATACAATCCGTGTTAGCGTAGCCGACCCAGAACTTGTACATGTACACAGTGCTCCTTGAGGGAGGAAGAGAAAATTAAAATGTCATCCAGGTAGATGATTACAAAGTGGTCATGAAAGTCCTGGAAAACATTGTTTACAAAATGTTGAAAGGTTGCCAGGGCATTGCACAGACCAAACGGCATCACCAGGTATTCATAATGACCTAAGCGGGTGCGGAAGGCTGTCTTCCATTCGTCCCCCTTCCCTGATGCGAATAAGGTTGTGTGCACCCCGCAGGTCAAGTTTGGTGAAGATGGTAGCTGCCCCCAGTCTCTGAAGCAACTCCGGGACCAAAGGTAGAGGATAGCGGTTTTTAATGGTCACCCGCTTGAGTTCCCGGTAGTCGATCCTTCTCCATGAAGAAGATGGCAGCCCCAGCAGGAGACGTAGAGGGTCAGTTGAACCCTTTTTCAAGGTTCTCATCCAAATAGGCCTTGAGGGCTGCTAGTTCGGGTTCTGAGAGGGGGTAGATCCTCCTGAAAGGCACTTCTGCCCCAGGTAAAAGTTCTATGGGGCAGTCGTAAGGTCTGTGTGGAGGTAACTTGTTGGCCCCTTTCTTGCTGAACACATCCATAAATGAATGGTAGGCCAGTGGGACGAGGGACCGGATCTCAGGCTCAGCGTTAGAGTCCAGACAGAGCATAGGGGGAACTGCCTCTCTTCCGGGGGCTAGACAGTGTTGTTGGCAATATGTGGACCAGAATTGGACGGTCCCTGTGACCCAGTCGATGCAGGGGTTGTGTGCTCTAAACCACGGTAGCCCCAGGATGATTGGGCAGAGAGGGGATGTAATGGCGTCTAGCCGTAAGAGTTCTTGGTGACCCTCCCCTGTGGAGGAAGGAAGAGGGACAGTCTCATGGGTAACAATCCCAGACTTGATCTGAGATCCGTCCGCCAGTCGGATAAGCATCTTGTGGGACTTGGGTTGAAAGGGAATGCGGTGCAGTGCTGCAAAGTCCTGGTCAATGAAGCAGCCGCATGCTCCGGAGTCAAGGATGGCTGGAACCATGGTACTCCCTCCGGGAAGCTGTAGAGAGAGGAGAAGAGTGAGATGAGCAGGACTGGCAGAACTAGGTGAACCACTCTGAATAATTGGAGGGCACTTACCATGCTTGGCGGGGCACATTCTGACCACATGGCCTGGCTCGCCACAGCACAGGCATAGGTTCAAAGTGAAGCGTCGCTGCCTTTCCTCTGTGGAGAGGGGCAGGCGCAGCAGCCCGATCTGCATGGATTCAGAGGAGTCCGGAGGAGAGGTGGAGGTCACCGGGGCGAGTATCGGTGGGTTTGGGTAACTAGGGACCCGCGGGAGCATCCAGGTGGGGCATGAACCCCACCTTGGTAGCTTCTAGGGAGAAGGTGCGAGGTTCCAGTCCAAAGTATAGCTTGCATGCAGTCCGAAAGGCCCGAAACTTGCGTCGGTCCCCGGTGAACTTATCCGGCAGCAGGACCTTGGGCTCAGAGGGCAGGGCCACAATGGTGTGACCCGCAGATGCAGCAGCTCCCGTGGATGGGGCAGTGGAGAGCTCCTGTAACCCCTCCTCCAAGCGGGTATACCCCTCCTGCAGGTTCTTAACTGCTTGTGTAAGGCCTGCCAAGTGCGCACACAAATCGTCCGGGCTCCCTGCGCAGACTCAGTCACGGCTGTCTGTTGCTGTCACGGTCCTGGTGGTGGAGTCTGTCTTGTGCAGGGAGCAACTGCTCTTGCGCACCCAATTCTGGGACCCCTGATAGAGAAGACAGAAAGTGCAAGAGTGCGGGATGGCACGAGGGCTGGAAGGTCACTGATGGTGGTGTGAAGGTCTAAAGGGTCGTGCAGATCAGAGGGATGGTCGTGCAGGCTGGGTCAGCAACGGGCTGGCTGTGCGGTACCAAGGGATCAAGCAGAAGGGTCGTAAAGTCCAATCAGGGTCATTAACAGGCAGGCAGCAGAAGTACAGGAGGATCAGGCAATAGGGTGGTCATTGGAAGCCGGTGCAGGTAGCAATCAGCAGGTCAGGGCTAGCCGGGTCAAACAGGAAACAGGCAATCTCAGGAAACAGAGGTAGAGCTAGGGCTCACAGATCACATGACACTGTAGAACGGACAGCACTTGCTGCTGGGCTCCACAGGTCTAAGTAGACCTGTGGTGCCGTCTGGCGCCGTTTCCAGCGCCAATACACCGAAAACTAGCTATTCCTAACAAAGTTGAATAGCATTTCTAAGTTTGATGCATACCCAATGCCTTGGGTTGACAAACCTATAGACTGGTTGGGAGGTGCCCGGTACATAACAACCCAAGACCTAACTAAGGGCTATTGGCAGATAACCCTGACAGAGTAAGAAAAGTAGAAGATGGCCTTTTCTACCCCTGAAGGGTGGTTTCAGAACAAGCGGAAGCCATTTGGCTTGCACGGTGCCCCGGCATCATTCCAGAGAATGATGGACAAAACACGAAGACCACATCGCCCTTATGCAGCAGCCTATTTGGATGATGTTATCATCCACACCCCCGAATGGGAGTCTCATTTGCCCCGGGTACAAGCTGTAGTGGATTCCCTTCAGAGAGCGGGACTCACGGCCAATCCAAAGAAATGCGCCGTAGGATTAGAGGAGGCCAAATACCTTGGCCACATTATTGGTCGTGAACTAGTTAAGCTGCAGACCAATAAAATTGAGGCAATCCAAAAATGGCTCCAACCGCTAACTAAAAAGCAAGTGTGTGCCTTCCTAGGGATCACGGGGTACTACAGGTGGTTGATACCTGACTTTGCCACCATTACCATCCCTCTAACAGATTTGATGAAAGGTAGAGGGTCGGTCATGGTGAAGTGGAATCCTGAGGCCAAAAAGGCATTCCAGAGGTTGAAGCAAGCCCTTTGTGCACAACCGGTGCTTGTGCCCCCGGATTTCTCAAGGGAGTTTGTTGTGCAAACTGATACCTCTGATGTGATACTAGGTGCTGTACTTAGCCAGATCAAAGATAGCGAGGAGCAACTGATTGTCTACCTAAGCAGAAAACTGAACAGGCATGAAAGAAATTATGCTATTGTCTGTTAGGGAGACCGTTCAGGCTTGTCACCGACCATGCCCCCGTGAAGTGGATGTGTGACAACAGGGAAAATAATAGTCGGTTGACAAGGTGGTTCCTGGCTTTACATTCATTTATGTTCACAGTGGAGCATAGGGTGGGGAAAGCTCCAAACCAATGCAGATGCCGTTTCCTGTGTCCACTGTATGGTTGGGACAGTTGCTCAATCCGAAGGGCTTGAGCAGAGGAGGGGATATGTGACATTATGCGAGCTGAGGTGATAGATGGACGCTGTCACCTCGCATACGGTTACTTGGATTGGACTAAAGCGAAGTCCGGCCAGGATTTTCCCAGCCACCGTGGCGGGGCTAGTTCTGGACCAGATTTTCGAGTCCACTGCAGTCCATGCTCAGGTGCTGTTTAAATAGACCAGGAAGAGAGCAAGGCTTGGCTCTACCCTGGGACTTGGAGAGCGTTCAGCTGAGAGAGCTAACACACAGAAGCTTTGTGCTGAGGACTGAAAGAAAGGTTTGCACATATTGTGTTTTGTGGGTGTCTGAGACAAGCCCGACACCGTTGAGAGAGGTATGCTGAAATGTTCAGTTAGAGCCTGGATGGCAAGGATTTACTTTATGTTTTGTTTATTTTGAAATGCAACCTTTTTCCCAATAAACCTGATTTTAAGAAAACTGCTGTTCCAACTGCCTTTTTCCCAGGGAAGGTGATCCCCACAAGAGCTAATCCCTCACAATATATATATATATATATATATATATATATACAGTATTTCACAAAAGTGAGTAAGCCCCTCACATTTTTGTAAATATTTTACTCTACACTTTGCTACAACGTAAAGTAGTGAGTGTACAGCTTGTATAACAGTGTAAATTTGCTGTCCCCTCAAAATAACTCAACACACAGCCATTAATGTCTAAACTGCTGACAACAAAAGTGAGTACACCCGTAAATGTAAATGTCAAAATTGGCCTCAAAGTGTCAATATTTTGTGTGGCAACCATATTTTCCAGCACTGCCTTAACCCTCTTGGGCATGGAGTTCATATTGAGGGGACAGCAAATTTACAGTTATACAAGCTATACACTCACTACTTTACATTGTAGCAAAGTGTCATTTCTTCAGTGTTGTCACATGAAAAGATAGAATAAAATATTTACAAAAAATGTGAGGGGTGTACTCACTTTTGTGAGATACTGTATATATAAACACACACATATACACAGTATATTGGCTGATATGTAATTAGTAAAAAGTATTGTCAGAGTTGAAAGAGTTTCCACAGTTATCAGTTTAAGCGGGTGTGGCAGCCCATTTTTATTAAAAGGAACAAAATAAAGGTTTATACACAGGGTTTTCCCCGCACAGGGATTCTTTTCCAACAAATGCAACAATGAAAAAAAATGGCAAGCCACCTGGCTCTTAGGCTTACTTTGCCTCGGTTTGCAGTGCCTTGCTGCCCAAGCCTACTCCTGGCCTTAACAGGATTCTCCAGCCCCCACATTAGCTCACTCTCCCCCAGAATTGAGGACTTCCTCCAGCCCCCTTGACTCTTCCAGCGTCCCAGACCCTCTTCTGGTCTCCTAGGCCCTTGTAGCCGTCCCAACCTTCCCAGTCCTTCGGACAAAAAGTCCCCCCTCACCAGGGATGTAGTCTCACACAGGGCAGACAGTTTTCCTGACAGGGGTCGGTCTTTCAACAGCAGAAAGCTGCTCACACTCCACCTTCCTCCACCTACTGCTCTCACCAGCCCCTCCTTATATGGGCTGTGTGCACCTGGGCACACACCCTGCTGGCTGTCCACAAAACCCAGATACAGGGTTGGAGATCCCGTCCCACCCAAGAGTCTTAGGGATCTCCAAACTACAGAGCCCCATCCAGAGATAGCAAGACTCAGAGAAAGCTGCCAGAGCAGTTTTCTCCATTTACAATCTATACTCTGCAGCCTTGCAGTCAGAAGACATGCAAACTCTGTGTCCTCTTTAAATCTATTTCCATAGGGACAGAGCCTCACTCTGTCACACTGTAGAGAAAAAAATGTTTTTTAACTTCTTGGTGTCAACAGTATGCAAATATGTTGCCTCCCAGCGAGGTGGGCCTTGGCACCAAGCGGCCGCATATTTGCGTACCAGAATGTAAATACAGCTGTGCGCTCCCTGCACAGTTTCTGGCGGCTATAGAAAGCTCCCGATTGCTACTTTCGATCTGGAGATTTCCGATCATGTGACCGCTGTAATAACCAATCACGGCAGTCACATGATCATAAACCCTGTCCCACCTCCTGGAATCTGAAACCCCTTAAAGGGATGGGAGGTACCAGTGCTAAGGAGTTAAGTAAACTTCAGCATTAAGCAGTTGCCTGCTTTAAACAACATTTCTTACATCAGTAATTAAAGTGATGTCAGCAACCCTGGCCTTTGTACTGAAGAAATTACAAACTGCCTTAGACCAGCTGAGAGCAGGTCTGGGGCTGCACATTACAGACACCAGCTTGTAAGAGAGGGAGATCCAATTTGTGATTTGTAATAGGAGAAGGAAATTACATTGCCACACATGGTACATTTTGAGCAAGCCTGTATCTCTCAGTAAAAGTCAGGAACATAAGAGAACACAGAAAGCACATTAGTGAAGAAAAACGCACAATAAAAAGGTATTCGTTTGATTTGTATACACATTTTGTATAAATGCAATGCTTCTCCATAAAAACTTATCTGAAATCAACCTAGCTAAAGCAAACTGTCAGTTTTGTCTATAAAACATGATTTTTTCTGGTGAGTTATATGCACAATGCAAAGATTATATTACAGACGAAAATTACAGTCTAATTGCTGCCCTGCATGACACACGAAAGGTCATCATCCCTTCCATGTGGTTAGGGCAGTACGATTATAAATACAGCCCTAAACATGGGGCACCTGGCACAGAAAATAATTGTGCTTAGGCATTGCCTACCTGAGCCATAGCTGAGATTAGCTGGGTAGTATGGTGGTTGAATAGTTAGTGTCCATATCCTGCCCCATTGGGGATCTGGGTTCATTACCTGCCAATGGCAATCTGCAAGGATATTGTATGTGCAGTGCTACCCACTGGAGGAATTGCTGGCTATAAGTTCTTCTAATCTCTAGAGGGCAGAACTCACCTGCGCTTCCTAAGGATGTTTCCAACTTAAAGTGGAGTTCCACCCAAAAGTGGAACCTCCGCTTCTCTGCTTCCTCCCCCCTCCGGTGCCACATTTGGCACCTTTCAGGAAGGAGGGGAGAACAGGTACCTGTTTTTGACAGGTACCTTTCCCCACTTCCAGGAGTCTGCGCTGCGGCCCTCGGAAGTTCGGCCCCCTCCTCCACCACCGGCCAGTTAGATGTGCAGTGCATTTCGCGAATGTGCAGTGGGGAACCAGCTGTGAAACTGAAAGGCTTCACTGCCAGTTTCCCTTACCATGAATGGTGGCGGCAGTACCCGAGAGCCAATCCAAAAATCAGCTGGGGTACCGACATCGCGGGAACCCTGGACAGGTAAGTGTCCTAATATTAAGAGTCAGCAGCTACAGTATTTGGAGCCGCTGACTTAAAATTTTTTGGTGGGGGGGCGCAGAACTTCACTTTAAATAGGCTACATAGCCCGGCATGTAGGTGGGATGCAGCTTGTGCTGCGAGAATAATTCACACAGTCCAGTGTATTGAAGTAATGTAGCAACAGTTTACAATAAACCCGCTAGGAAAGCTACCAAGCTAGGTGCACTCACAGTTTCCAACAAGGAAAGGAGCAGATTCCAGCCGAGTTGACAGCGTCTGTTGAGAGGGGGCAGAAAACGGCCTGGCCATCTCATGCCCAATCGGGAAGGTGTCCAGAAGAGATGTGACTTCATGCTTCCCTCCTCGTCAGGAACCTTTCCCTATCGCTAGTACCTTCCCTCACAGGTGGAGTACCTGCCCCTGCCCTACCAATTCGACAAAAGCATGCCAAACCTGGGAGCTAGTGCCTTAAAACAGCTCTGTCTGACCCAAGATGGTCGCCAGAGTCATATGGGGGGCAGCATCCAATTGGATCACTTCCCCAGTGACCCAAGAAACCATAGAGGATTCATGTTCATCTGGGTTTCTTCTCCAACTGCAGTGTAATTGCAGATAATGCCACCTGCAGTGGAAGAAGAAAACTGCAAAAACTGCACCTGCTTACAGGTAGAATATGCAAAGAATAACATGAATAAGCAACACAAACAATAGCAAAAGGGGTAAAACTTGGTATAGTAGGTCAGAGTCAAATTAGAGTAGCATTAATCCTCAGTGTTTTTTAGCGTAACACATTGAGCAGAATAAAATAAACATTCCCCAGTAAAGCTGTTTAAATTCTTACCAAAGCACTTGCAGTTTACAGCTTTCAACGCTGCTGGCTTCTGCTCTCCTAAACTTCCAGTCTTCACGGGAAAGAGTTAACAATGAACAGTGCAGTCTCGAGTCAGTCAGTTAGTTTGGAGTAGGGAGGAGGAGGAAGGAGTAGGATAGTGCCTTCACATTCTAGGTTATGGGGCCCATGTCTCTATTGATGCACACAGCATAGCGAGACACAACTCTAGCCCCTGCATGCAAGGGTTGCTCTATAAAACAACAGGGCTGCCCCAAAAAAAGAAATCTGTGACAGTGGTCATAGCACCAGCTTAACCTCTTCACAACGACCGCCTCCCGGGCCTTTAAGAGTTCTAAAAGCTGGGAGGTGGAGGCGGACATTCGGGTCATGTGACCACTGTGATTGGCTGTCGCAGCAGTCACATAATTAGAAAGCCCCAGAGCGCAAGTAAACAAAAAATAAATAAAAGCTGCTTTTGAATAGGAATGTTCCTGATTGGTAACCTTCAAAGCAAGAAGTAATGTGTGGGGGCTACATGAACATGGGATTATTTAAAAAATAACCAATGTAGCAGATCAGTGCTCCTTTCATTTGTAAGCAAACTATACAGAAACACATACCTCCCAACATTTTGAGATGGAAATGAGGGACACCTACTAGCAAAAGTATGTAAGCATAAAACACGCCCCCGCCACACCCCCTTAAAGGCGAATTAACCAAAAAAAAGGTCAGCTACATCCACAAGTGCTTTTTTTTACCACTACTATTCCTTTATTATGGCTTTTAAAATTTACAAATGCAGCAATTTAGAAATTGGATGAAAGGTTTAGCACTTCGAAACACTCTTTGAAAGATAAAAAGTGCATTTTATATACAGCTATATAGATCAGACCAAAATGAGGGACAAATGAGGAGGAAAGAGGGACAGAGGGACATTGCTCCAAATCAGGCACAGTCCCTCGTAATCAGAGACAGTTGGGAGCTATGGAAACACGAGCAATGCAAAGCATGGATGAAACCAATATATGACAACTAAATAGGTTGCTTTTCCTAGTAATAAAATCTTCAGGCTGAAAATAATGTCTGATCCTCTTCTGGGTCTGTTCACGTATAGATACAGGTTTCATGTTAAATCTGTCTCCATTCACTGCACTGCACAGCTCAGCCTGCTGACCTCTACTTTCCCGCTCCTACATCATTATAAAGAATTTCTTCTGTTTTTGCCCTTGAGGGATTCTTGTTCTTTCATTTTCCATTCTCCAGCAACAATCTGCAAGTGAATATACATTGTAGTCCCTTAAACATACAATATGTTATCAGTGACAAGTATACGTCAGGGAATGTGAGACGAAGTGTGAAAATGCTGTAACTCTTGTGTGCAAAATGCTGTAACCCTTGCAACCAATTAGCAATCATTTTTCATCAACTGCCCTCATTTGAAGAAATGTGACATTTGATTGGCTGCTGTATGAGCTCTGCATATTGTCATAACTTTCTGATTTGCCTTATTAACCCATTCATGTCTAAGGGTAAAACAAATCTTAATGCCTAAGCCCAATTTTGCAACTTTGACATGTGTTAGTAAAACCGTACATATCATCACAACTACTTTGTGCATGCAGGTGGATTATACCATGTTTTTTTCAGGACAAATTGGGCTTTCATTTGGTGGTAAATGGTAATGGATATCTAACAAATTAATTTTTATTATCAAAGGAAAACTGACCCAAAATATAAAAAAAAACTTTTTTTAAAAAATGTAGCTGTATATTTCCTGCTACTACCATAACCTACTACCAAAGAGCAGCCCAAGACAAATTCTCCTGCTCTTGATGATTGCAGCGATACTACATATGTGTATGTTAGTTGTTGTACAGCCCAGAAACAATAGTGTGCATTTTGCCCATTCACAGAGACAGAAAACACGGGGGTGGGCTTCACAGTGCCTGATCATTGTAATAGTCAAAGGCTATCACAGCGATCAGGTGACCCAGAATTGGACAGTCCAGGTTCTGATCGTTAGAACAGGGCCCGGGGTTCTCGGTGATACCGCAGTCACTGTGCTGGGAGCGCCGTGCAGTGTCAATTGGGACACAGTGGCTGTATGGACAGACTGTCTGCTTTTGGGGCCAATATTGATGCCTGAATGGGGATGTACAGAACACCCCTGTTCATCCCTGTGCGAGTAAACCAATGATAGTCAACCTGAAAATTATAGAGAGCCTCAAGTGCAGCCCTTGACACCCAGAGGAATACACAATAGGAGCGCATTTTTTCACATCATCGCCAAAAAAATTTGGTTGTGCTATATTTTTTGAAGTATATAACAAGTTAGAGAACAATAACCCCCAGTATTGGTGTCATCGAGCGCAATAATAACCCCAGCATTGGTGTCAGTATGTACAATTATAACCCCCAGCATTGGTGTCAGTGAGTGCAATAATAACCATCAGCATTGGTGTCAGTGAACATAATAACCCCAGCATTGGTGTCAGTGGGTACAATTATAACCCCCAGCACTGCTGTCAGTAAACATAAAAATACCCCTCAACATTGGTGTCAGTGAGTGCAATAATAACTATCAGCATTGGTGTCAGTGGATATCAACCTGCGCCGCCGCCGCCACCACACACACACACACACACACACACACACACACTGGTGGTCAGTGGCAGTGCAATTTTACCCCCCCCCTTCTTTGGTTATTGGTGGCAGTGAAAGTTAATCCCCCCCACATTGGTGATTATCTGCAGTGATATAATGCCACATCCCTGAAAATCCCATTACTAAAAACTATAGAAAAGAAGCACTGCAGATGAAGATTGAAAACATCAAAAAAGACATTTGCTCTACATAGCATTTTAGCTCAATGACTTCTTTGGTGCCCTCACAAAAAATGTCACAAACTGCAGGAAGAAGAAGGCAGCCCCTGCCATAGGCATGCGCATGGGGTGTGCCAGTTGTGCCTAGGAAACATACTAATCACCCCATGCAGCACAAATTCCCCTGGCTACCAAAGCCCCCGCCCTCCCCCCCCAGCATCGCTGCCAGCTTCCCTCTGTCCCAATATTTCACCAAAGCCCCTCAACAGAGCTCTTGAAAAACTGTAAAAAAATAATATTGTAAAAAATAATAATAAAAATAACAACTGACACTGCCCACTGCTCTACTGACATCGTCCTCTGCCCTACAA
Organism: Glandirana rugosa; assembly: GCA_018402905.1. Taxonomy (NCBI): domain Eukaryota; kingdom Metazoa; phylum Chordata; class Amphibia; order Anura; family Ranidae; genus Glandirana; species Glandirana rugosa. The sequence continues at coordinate 311,576 of BLSH010239887.1, forward strand.
ACATCTTCTGTCTTACTGACATCTTTCACTGCTCTACTGACACCGTCCTCTGCCTTTGAGCTTTGGGATGCACACCCTAATGCAATAGGCTGCGCACACCTATGGCCCCTGCATAGATTTAGCCACTTATCCCATGTGATTCAAGACAGGCAGTTATAGAAAATGCACATGATTTGTTGCCTTTCATGTTTTCATTCCCAGTCTGCAAGTCATCTTTATACTGTATAGTGCAGACTGCATATATTGTAGAGGGCCTGTTGTGTCAGCTCTCAAAGCAAAGGGAAAAACATGTTTG
>BLSH010239887.1:312570-324382 GCA_018402905.1 Glandirana rugosa
CAGTGTCGAAATAGAGTCCAACAAGATTGTCCCTCTCTCAGTTGTGAAGGACTATCACTGTTTCGAGCGAGAAGGGAAGTACAGAGAAAGTGTGAGGATAACCGGACTCTCAGATGAGTAGTATCGTTATCACTAAACGGTAACCTATGACGTAATTACCTTTCGAGACTATGAAGAACTCTGACAGTTTCGAAACAAAGAGTTTTATCGGGACGCCGTAACCCGACATTGTCTTTCCAAACCCCCAGAAGACTTCCATGTCCATAGTGATCCACGAACGTGAACTATGGACGGAGGGGGGTGGAGTAACGTCACTGTCTCCCCACCTAAATGATTTCCGTTTATGTGACACGTGAAGTGATACCTGTACCTTCAGAAGACCCCCAAACCTTTCTGTTACAGCCCAATGCCGCAGGGCTATTTTGAGAAACAAAGCTTTGACAGTCTCAAGAAGTATCAGAGCTTTCCATTAATGCAGTATCCAATGGCAAATCACTATTGCTATGATGAGTAGACTCTCAGGCCAATAGGAGTGTGAAAGAGACATGAAGGGAAGAGCGAGCTTTGTCACTATCAGGAAGTGTTGACTCTCTCCCTGTTAGAACAACCTGAGATAAAGCTGTGACAAAATAGTTTGAGCGGCTGCTACAGTTATGCACAGGGGCTACAAAGTGCCCAAATTTCAAACTTGAAGCAGTTTACCCTCCTTCCCTTCAATGACAGTCTCTCACTAATGCGCATTAATGCCGATACAAAACGCCAAAAAAAACACAGATTTTTCCCTGATGTCGCGCCCAACGTTTTGCTTATTTTTTCTTATATGCCTGTGTGTATGAGGCCTTAGTATTACATTGGGGAGATGCAGACTAGAATGCTGCAATCACTGAGCAGCAAATTATATCACCTGTGATGCATTTCAGTTATCCTGCAAACCTGGCCTGTTAGTGGGTCCCGAGGACAGGGGTTGCGAACCACTGCCCTAGAGATTCAGGTATTTTTGATGCGAGAGCGAGTTTGGGCTTTCCTTTCTAAGCCATACCAGATTGAGGCTTGAGTTGTTTGGAGAGATTGTGGTTGGCCATCTTTAAATGAAATTGAGGCTTGGTTTGTTTGCAAACTACAACCCGGCCGGTCGGCCAGCCAGTTTGTATATAAAAATGAGGCCGGGAAGTCCAACCACTTTCAATCAGAAACTAGGCTTGATTTTTTTAAGAGCCACAGCTCTGTTGGCGACCTATATTTTGAAAAGAGGCTTGGCTTTCTTTGAAACCACAGCTTTGCCAGCCATCTTTAGTATGAAAATGAGGCTGACTAGAACTAAAAGGAGGCCTGATTTGATCTGCAATTTAGGGGGCTTATCCCCCATTAGATGGAGTATTTATTTAGCGAGGTAACTCAGATAGTGTTCATGCCCCCAAAGACATCAGTTATGATGAAATGTGTAGGGCGGAGCTAATGCACGTGACATCACCACACTGGTCTGTATGTTTGGACTGCTTTTAACATTGCCCGTGAATGTATCTGATATTAAGCACATATTGATCCTGAAAGTTTGAGTAGTTTTATACATCATTTTCAGCTTCAGTAAAATATTATACGGCTTTACACTATGGGGGTTTACCCATCTTAATTTCATGGTTATTTCTGTAGAGTATATGGAGGACACTGACAATGTATGCTGAAAATCTGGAGATGGTGTGAAACTCCAAGGGTGCCTAATAAGGTTTTTGATGACGATGCGCTAACCACAAGCCAATCTGACTCTGTAGCAGGGTCCTTTTGCTCTGGTAAGAGTCCAATTCTTGTGGTGGTAGCGGTTCACCAGGGTGGTCACAAGTCTTGGCTCAGCACTTCAATTTCTGGAATCACAGCGGTGTTTCTTTAAACATTGTAATTATTACAGCATCTACATAAATTTCAGTTTCTACTTTTGTCACTGAGTACTTTGTTTACTTCATGGACTTCACTATCACCAGTTTAATTGTTATTGTTTTGATATTGAATGTTCACAATATGACTATCACAGCACTTTTATATTCTTGGATTTTTATATTTGTCACAGTATTTTTGAATTTATGTTACTATACAAGATTTTTGTTTCATTTGGTAGCATGGCAAACCATTTGTGTTTGGCTTACAGTTGCAACACAACACCATTCAATTACATGGGAAACTGAGGAGGTGAAGAAGTAGGAAGGTTTGTAGTGTATTATTTACGACTAATGTAAGTGACATCCATAGCCAGTGTTTCAGCATGTTTTTATGCTTTTAATAGGTTCTGATGCTAAACAATGCCTATGAGAAAATCTTTAGCATATTATAAACGGTAGACAATGACACAACCAGACTGGACTTGAAGGCCCCTTGAATCTAGTAATCAGCAAATCCAAGCAATGCCTAATATCAAATGGCTTAGCTAGCAGGCCTGCTAGGCAAATAAAAATTGAAGGATGAAAAAATAATAAGCATGTTGGTCAAAATGCATAATGTTCATGCTTAACTGCAGCATATCTTTAAAGGGTAACAGCAAGGGATAAGTGGAGTGGGCAATGTTTGAAGTGTGAATACATTGAAGGTCACCCTTACACTAAAATTCCATAAAAATCTGGAAGATATTCAGGACATTTTCCATCGAAAAGGAAAACCTGTCTGTCCACACATCCTTCTGCTGCTGGGATTTAGCTTTTCTCCTCTCTCTAAAAGCCTACTGCAATTAATGATCATCATCACACCTTGGAGAAATTCCATTTTATTTTCAAAAGTGATGATCTACACAAGTTATGGATCATTATTGAATTTCAAAACGTCTCAACACAGGAAACTGAAATTAAGAGTGTAGATATTTGCATCTGCATTCCTAGGCCAGTTATTACTATTGGGTATGGTGACACATTTATGTGTTGTGGTAGCAAAGGTAAGGTATTGCTTGCTTCCTAGATCCCAGGGTTGTAATAGACGGTTACATTTACACCTCTTTGGGTGCTAAACAGCCCTCCAAGGTCCTTCCACATGACTCCATGTTACACGATGCAATCTGAAATGAATTAAACTCTGCAGCACGACAAATACTGCAGATATGCACCAACCCTCTAGTATTCCTGTCTGTACAAGTCACCAACAAGCAAGGCCCAGAACACAGGCGGTCATACAACATACCTGTGAATAATTAGATCTGCTACTTAATGAAAATCGTGCATGTTTTTATTGTAAATGCATCAGCAGGGAGGGGAACAAGGTCCACAGAAGTTAAGTTAAACATGTATTTAACCACTTCAGCCCTGTAAGGATTTACCCACTTCCTGACCAGGCAATTTTTTGCAATACGGCACTGCATTATTTTAACTGACAATTGTGTGGTCGTGCAACGCTGTACCCAAAAAAAAAAAAAAATAAAAGGTCCTTTTTTTTCCCCCCACAAATAGAGCTTTCTTTTGGTGGAATGTGATCACCTCTGTGGTTTTTATTTTTTGCACTATAAAAAAAACATTTTTTTTACTTTCTGCTATAAAACATACCCAGTAAAAAAAAAAATGTCTTCATCAATTTGGGCTAATATGTATTCTACATATTTTTGGTTTAAAAAACCCCCAATAAGCATATATTGATAGGTTTGCACAAAAGTTATAGCGTCTTCAAAATAGGGGATAGATTTATGGCATTTTTATTTTACTAGTAATGGTGGTGATCACCAATTTTTAGCGGGACTGCGACATTGCCAGGGACAGATCAGACACCTGACATTTTTGACACTTTTTTGGGAACCAGTGACATTATTACAGGCGATCAAAGGGTTAACTGTGTTCCCTCAGAGTGTTACTGTGGGGGGGGGAATGGGCTGCTTGGGACAATACACAGATCAGTCTTCCTGCATAGCAGGACAGAGTCCACTCTGACTGACTCCCCTGCTTGCCAGTGGCCGTGCGTACGCCCACGGATTGGCGTGTACGTTCCCGACACACACCTACGGCGATTCGCGCAGCCGAGCCAACCTGCTGCAGTATAACTGCGACGGGCGGTCGGCGAGTGGTTAAAGTGATACTAAAGATTTTTTTTTTTTTTAACCACTTGCCGACCGCCGATCGGCATCTGCCGGCGGCAAAGTGGCTCGTTCCCGCAAATCGCCGTCATACGACGGCGGCTGCGGGAACGAGTCTAGTGAGCGCGCGCCCACTGTGTCCAGGGGGGGCCAGGGAGCGGGTGCGGCGGCTTCGATTGCCGCCGGCCACCCACGATGGCCCCCCCGAAGCGAGTGAGCGGAGGTCCGTGTATGTAAACACAGACCTCCGCTCTGTGTGAGGGGGAAGGGCTGTGATCACAGCCTTCCTTTACGTGAAGGCTGTGACCACTTCCCTTCCCCAGATAGGCAGTCCCCCATACAGTAAGAACACGCCCAGGGAACACAGTTAACCCTTAGAGCGCCCCTGCAGGTTAACCCCTTCACTGCCAATGGCATTTACACAGTAATCAGTGCATTTTTATAGCACTGATCGGTGTATAAATGCCAATGGTCCCAAAAAAGTGTCAAAATGGTCCGACATGTCCGCTGAAATATCGCAGTACCGCAAAAAAAAAAAAAATCGCAGATCGCCGCCATTATTAGTAAAAAACAAAAGAAATTTAAAAACCCCAAAAATGAATTCTCATCATCCGTAAACGCGACCACTTTTGCGCAAACCAATCAATAAACGCCGATTGCGTTTTTTTTTTTTATCGCAAATATGAGGAAGAATATAAATCGGCCAAAAAAATGTTTTATTTATATTTTTTTTTTTGGATTTGTATTTTAGGAAAAAGTAAGAAATTTGGGTTTTTTTGTAAAATTGTTGCTCTTCTTTTGTTTATAGCGGCGATCAGAAATGACGCAGCGGTGATCAAATACCACCAAAAGAAAGCTCTATTTGTGGGGAAAAAAAGGATGCAAATTTCGTTTGGGTACAACGTCGCACGGCCGCGCAATTGTCAGTTAAAGCGACGCAGCGCCGAATCGCAAAAAGGGCTCCGGTCCTAAAGCTGGAAATCCTTCCGGGGCTGAAGTGGTTAAATAACAAGCATGTCATACTTACCTCCTCTGTGCAAGAGTTTTGCACAGAGCGGCCCCAAACCTCCTCTTCTGGGGTCCCTTGCTGGTGCTCCTGGCTCCTCCTCCGCATCAAGTGCCCCCACAGAGAGCCTCTTTCCATGGGGGCATTCATGCGGGTGCGCTCCCAATTCACAGACAGGAGGACTCTGCCCCCCTCCCCCCGACACTGGGTATGTTTTTTCTGATACAACTCCACCCAAAAACTGAAACACTGCTATCTGCTTTGAGTCTGCCAGACTCCCTTTCTCTTGCGCCCTTTGAAATTTCCACTCTGTCTGTAACAAACTCGCCTCTCTCCATGACCTCTTTATTGCTAACTCATTTAATCTACTCGCCATTACCGAAACCTGGCTTCATGAATCAGACCCTGCACCTTCTGCTGCATTATCCCTTGGTGGTCTTCTTTGGACTCACTCCCCCAGATCTAGTGGACATAAGGGAGGAGGTGTTGGAATCCTACTAGCCCCACATAGCGCCTTTCAGGTATTTCATCCACCTCCCTCTCTGTCACTCTCCTCTTTCGAAGCACACCACGTTAGTCTTTTCTCTCCAGTTTTCTAAGGATAGCTGTGATCTACAGACCCCCTGGACTGGTATCAACCTTTTTTGAGGACTTCCCGGCCTGGCTATCCTACATTCTTTCTTCTGAAATCCCCACAATCATTCTGGGTGACTTTAATATCCCTATTAATACTAACACTCCTGCCACTTCCAAACTTCTCATTCTAACCTCCTCCTTTGACCAGAAGCAATAGATACGTGCGCTACTCACTTTGAAGGCAAAACCCTTGACCTCGTTTTCTCCCACCTATGTACTCCATGCAACCTCTCCAATTATCCATTCCCTCTCTCTGATCACTACCTTATTAGATTCACTCTCTGCCTCTCCTCCACCTCCTCTCTCTCCAACTGCCTAAAATTTAGCTGCAGAAACCTATGTCATCTCAACCCTTTTCTTTTCTACTCTGCTACCGATGACCTCTATGACAAAATCTCACCCCTATCCTGCACAGACCTAGGCACTTCTACAACACTTCACTTCTAGCCTCACTGGCCACCCTCACTACACACAGAATCGGGCCCCAACCTTGGCAAGCAGATGATACTAGAAGTCAAAAAACATAGTTGTGCTCATGAGCGCCTGTGGCGCAAGACTAATGGCCTGTACACACGGTACACCAGTTGAACAGCTTGTTGCACGATCATCTGACCGTTAGTATGCGCGATTACAACAGCCGTCGTACAACAGTCGTACAACTGAAGTTGAATGAGCAGACTAGAAAAAACTTTGGTTGTACAACAAGCGGTTGTATGACTGTTGTACCGTGTGTACAGAGCAGTTGGTCCAACAAAGTTCTATGTGCAAAACAGGCATGCTCAGAAGTCAGGGACATCCAGAAGTGTCTGTTCTGGGAAACCTACAATCCTAATTCACAAATCACATGCACCTGAACTTCGTTATACGCTCGTAACACGTCACTACGTTAGGCTTGGTTGTACGATCGCTTAGTGCATGTCAGTACGCGAGACACAACAGGCAACATACGATTTTGGACGTTTGGTCGTACGACTGTCACACCGGTGTGTATGGGGCTTTAGTGCATGTCAGTACGCGAGACGCAACAGCCAACATCTGACTTGGTCCAAAGTTGGACGTTCGGTTGTACAACTGTTGCACCCGTGTGTACGAGGCTTAGGTCTCAAAGGTTTCAACTAGTCTAAATCTGCTCTCCAAAAATACAACTTCAGCCTCCTCACTGCCAAGCAGACCTATTTTATCACCCTCATTAACAACCTATCCTCCCGTCCCTGTCAACTCTCCTCTACCTTCAGTTCTCTACTTCGTCCTCCACCCACCAACTCACTGCCCAGGAGATCGCCAATCACTTCAAACAGAAGATTGATACAATTTGCGAGGAGATCTCTACTGTTTAGATATCCTCCACACTTTACACTTCATGGCCACTGGTACAATCATTACTTCCCTCTTTCAACCCCACCACTATAGACGAGGCCAAGCTACTTTCTAACGTCCATCTTACCACCTGCCATCTGGATCCCGTTCCCTCGCAAATGCTACGTTCACTCTCTGGCTCTATTCCACACTCTCTAACCCACATAGTCAATCTCTCCCTCTCTTCTGGCATCTTCCCCAACTCTCTAACATGCACTTGTCAGCCTCATATTTAAAGCCCTCACTGGATCCACCCAATCTTAACCTACTCCTTGCCCACCTTTTTATCCAAACTCCTTGAAAGCCTGGTCTACAACCAACTGAGCGGCCACCTTGCTGATAGCCTTCTTGATCCCCTTTAGTCTGGATTTCGTCCTCAGCACTCCACAGAAAATGCTCTCCTAAAACTAACAAACGATCTACTAATGGCCAAAACCAATGGACACTATTCTGTACGCCTACTCCTGGACATCTCTGCTGCCTTTGAGATGGTTGACCCCCCCCTCAAAAAACTCCATACCTTTGGTCTCCGCGACTGTACTCTTCACTGGTTCTCTTCCTACGTATCAAACCACACCTTTAGTGTTACTTACAATTCTACTTCCTCCTCTCCTTTTCCTTTCTCTGTTTGGGTCACCCAAGGTTCTGTTCTTGGACATCTCCTATTTTCTATCTACACCTCCTCCCTGGGTCAACTGATAGCCTCCCATGGCTTCAAATACTACCTCTACGCTGACGACGCCAAAATCGATTTCTCTACCCCTCAGCTCACTCCTTCAGTCTCCTCATGTATCACTAATGTACGAACAGATATATCAGTCTGGATGTCGCACCACTTCCTCATACTTAATCTATACAAAACCAATCCTTCCCCATGTGCCCTTCCCCTGATCTCTGTCAAAATTGATGGCACAACTATAAGCCCATACCTGCATGTCAAGGTCCTTGGTGCAGTCCTGGACTCTGAACTCTCCTTTAAGCCCCACATCCAATCACTGTCCAAATATTGCCACCTCAACAGCTTCAAAATACACCCCTTTCTAACCAATGGCACAACAAAGCTCTTAATTCACTCCTTGGTCATCTCTCGTCTTGGCTACTGCAACACCCTCTTCATTGGCTTACCTCTACACAGGCTATCCCCCTTCAGTCCATCATGAATGCTGCTGCCAGACTCATCCACCTTAACAGTCGCTCTATGTCTGCTACTCCTCTGTTAATCCCTCCACTGGCTTCCACTCACCCAACTAATTAAATTCAAAATACTAGCAACTACTTACAAAACCATCCACGTCTCTGCCCCAGCTACATCGCTAACCTAGTCTCAAAATACCAACCTAATCATTCTCTTCGTTCTTCTAAATACCTCCTGCTCTCTAGCTCCCTCATCACCTCCTCCCATGCTCGCCTCCAGAGCCTCTCCAATCCTATGGAACTCCTTACCCCAATCTATCCGATTATCTCCTACTCTTAACTTTTAGGCGATCCCTGAAAACTCCTCTCTATAGATAAGCCCATCATACTTTCCCCTTACTGTATTTTCATTTTCTCCATCTGATCATCCGCCACAATTACCTTTTGTTCTACTTGACACTCCCTTCTAGATTGTAAGCTCTAACGAGCAGGGCCTTCTGATCCCTCCTGTATTGTAACTGTACTGTCTGCCCCCCATGTTGTAAAGCGCTACGCAAAACTGTTGGCACTATATAAATCCTGTATAATAATAATTTAATTGACAGCAACGGGAGACATTGGGGGTAGTGCTCCAATGGAGAAGTAATGCTGAGGGGATCAAATACCACCAAAAGAAATCTCTATTGGTGGGGGTCAATTTTGTTTGGGTACAGCGTCGCACGACCACGCAATTGCCAGTTAAAGCGACGCAGTGCCGAATAGCAAAAAGTACTCTGGTCCTAAAGTGGGAAATCCTTCCAGGGCTGAAGTGGTTAAAACAAGGTCCCCACTGCCTTCCGTAGCTGCAGGTACTGTGCAAAAACTACCTTCAAATGTCATAACAGATGCCCTGAAATCACAGTTCTCCCCCTATCTTTTCTGGTAGCAGACTTGGAAGCCTGCCAACCTTCCAATGTAAGTAAACAGCAGGTGCTGAATGCTGATAGAAAGTCATTGAAACTGTTTATATAATAAAAAAAACCCCAATAAGTGATCAAATACCACCAAAAGAAAGCTCCATTTATGTGGGGGGGAAAAAAATAAAATAAAATAAAAGATATGAATTTCGCTTGGGTACAGTGCTGCATGATCTCACAATTATCAGCCAAAATAGCAAAGTGCATAGAAAAAAATGGCCTGATCATGAAGGGGGTAAAACCTTCTGGAGCTGGTGAGGTTAAAAAGCAGCCCTTGACCTCCAAATCCAGTGACTTTGCCTAGACTGAAATTATATCAGCCTGCTGGTAGGAAGAAGCCTCTCCTGTCAGAGACTGCAAAATTGTAACTGTACAGGCACCAGAATTTACATGATTTTATGGTTTCTGATCCAGCATCTCAGATTAAGAATAGGATGCTGACCCTAGATGAACAAAAGATGGCTCTGGCCTTCTGCTGAAAAAAAAGCATATTTAGGAGTTATCAAGAAGGTGCATTTTATGAGAAGGGAAACTGACCTTTGGAAGCTGTGCCCCATAAAAAGCATGCAGAGGCCAAAAGACTAGTCACTATTATTGCCAGTAGGCTTAACGCATTACTGACTCACCACACCTTGCTGTGCACTGTGTCTGTACAGGAATGGCCATCTTGGTAGAGGCAGGGCTTTGCTTCCACATGCCAGGGCCTCCAGCAAGACCAGTAAGCAGCATAGTATTGACATCACCAAAGCTCATGGGAATTGCATTCAAGAGGCTTACGCCATTACTGTATAAAGCTATAGATCAGGAATCTCAAACTGGCGGCCTTCCAGCTTTTGGGAAACTACAAGTCCCATGAGGCATTGCAAGGCTGAGTTACAAGCATGACTATCATAGGCAGAGGCATGATGGGACTTGTAGTTTCATAACAGCTGGAGGGCCTCCAGATTGAGACCCCTGCTATAGACAGTTGAGTGCCTAAGCAACCTCACATAGCAGAAGTGCGATAATATTTTTCAGGAGGAATGTAGATGTAAAAAAAAAAAAAAAAATTCAGACAAAATAAGGTCAGAGTTGACACAAGTATACACTATAGAGGGATATGCTTTGTTCATTTCTCATGTCTGAGGTTTATAACCACTGCAATTTTCTTTTTTTTTTAGTGTACTGTAACATTTACAGATAGAGAAAAAGGTGCGATAATGGTGCCAATTTTACTGTGCTTATGGTGTGTTTTTCATAGGTCGCATGACTTAAAAACACATAAAAAATGATATGTGCATTATTGATGCATACTTGCTGCATTTTCAATGCATTTCGAAAGGAGAGGTGTGTTTTGGTAGACTTTTTTTTAACTGACCAAAAATGCAGCAAGCAAGATTTTTAGCACCATAATGGAAGTGCAACGGACCAGTGTGAAGACAGACATAGAATTTAAAGGGATAGATCTTTCTTGAGCTTTTCTTGCACTAAAAAGGTGCCGATAAATTCATATTCATTTAAATTCATTAATAAAATTTAATTAAAAAGTTGTATACAATACAATTATGTAAAAAAATATGTCTTTTTAACCGCTTAGCAACCGCCCACCATAGATTTACTGCAGCAGGGTGGCCACTCTGTGCCAGATCACGTACCTGGTACGTGATCTGACAGTTCTGGGGTGCGAGTGCCACCGGCGTCCCACTCCCGCTATGATTTAACACAACGGGAGCCAATCAGCAGGTCCGGCGGACGCAATGTCTGCCGGGACCTGCCGATCGTCTGTGAGAAAGGCTATGTAAACAAGGCAGACCGCCACTCTGAGAGGGGAATGTGCTGATCTTGTGTTCTTGCTAAGCAGGAATATGAATCTTTACATTACCCTAGTCAAAACACCTCCCCCACAGTTAGCAATCACTCCTAGGGAACACATTTAACCCTTTGATCGCCCCTGATGTTAACCCCTTCCCTGCCAGTGTCATTACATTTTTTTTTAGCACTGATCACTGTATTCGTGTCACTGGTCCCCAAAAAGTGTCAGGTGTCCGATTTGTCTGCCGCAATATTACAGTCCCACTATAAGTTGCTGATCGCTGCCTTTACTAGTATAAAAAAAAATACCCCATAGTTTGTAGATGCTGTAACTTTTATGCAAATCAATACACATGTATTAGGGTTTTTTTCTTACCAAAAATATGTAGCAGAATACATATTGGCCTAAATGGATGAAGAAATTCCATGTTTTACATTGTTTATATTGGGAATGTTTAATAGCAAAGATAAAAAAAAAAAAAAAAAGTTTTTCTTCAATTTTTTTTGTATATAGGGCAAAACACACACACTCACACACACACTCACACACACACACCAAAAAATACAGAGGAGATCAAATACCACCAAAATAAAGCTCTATATGTGGGGGGGGGGGAGGAGGCTTTTTTTGGGGGTACAGCGTCGCATGACCACACAATTGTCAGCAATATAGTGCCGTATCACAAAAAATGGCCTGGTCATTGGAGGGGGGTAAACCTTCCAGAGCTGAAGTGGTTAAAACTCATTTTCGGCCACGTGTATCCTGAATTTACAGTTTCGGCGCCAAAATTTCCATTTGGAGCACCTCTATAAATTGCTTAGCATCCATGCACCTAATGTGAAGAGAAATCTCTAATGTAAACCTGAAAGAACACAATGTCATAGTAAAAAAAGTCA
>BLSH010239887.1:350094-362212 GCA_018402905.1 Glandirana rugosa
ACGATCTTTTAATGAACCTTTAAAAAAAAAAAAAAAAAAAAAAAATTATATAAAGTTCGGGGGTTCCAAGTAATTTTCTAGCAGAAAATACTGGATTTTTATTTGTACGCAACAAATGTGAGAAAAGCTTTAGTTAATGGTTAAAACTAAAAACTCTTCTATACACGGGAGTTCAACTCTTTGATCTTTTGAAACGTATCTTTTTGCTTCTCAACAGTGAGGCTGCATTCACACAAGGGCGATTCGACTTGGCACGACTTTGCTAGGCAATTGCAGCGCGACTTTCAGCGTGACGTACAACACGACTTATGCCAGGCGACTTTGCCTGTGGCCAATCAGAGAAGGGAGGGAGAGGGGCTTGCCCCAAACAAATTCTATTCTTTTCTCTGTAAAGTCGCTTGCATTTAGATGGGGATCCGACTTCCATTGACTTCTATGGGCACAAGTCGGATAGAATTTGCCTTGAGTCGCGCAGGAACCTTTTTTGAAGTCTTAGTAGTGTACATTAAGATGGCTCTGTGACGAACGCAGGTATCAGATCGCTGCCCTCCTCCCCGACGGGCGACCGAGGACCCCCCTGATCTAACACCGCGCTTGTCACGAATGTTAAAATGCCACTCTCAGCTGCTTTCACCATCGTCTAAATGCCAGCCGCCTGAGAGCGACTGTTACCGGGCTAATACAAAACAATTAACCCTTTCTCTGTCACCACCTCTATTGGAGCCAGAGGAGCTCAAAATTTCAGCAATACCAATATTTCAGAATAACCACCTGTAACACACGCTGTCACCGCAGACAGGTATATCCACATGCGTCATTTTAAAAACAGTAGCACTCTTCAAAGGAACAGATTTGTGATAGATGCATTAAGAGCTTTAGGGACAAAATTAACACTTTTCAAAAGAAGGTTTAATAATGAAAAGGTCAAGTTTTAGGGGCAGTAAAATATTTGCAGAAAAATAAAAGAAGGTTTCAGAATACTGGAAACAAAATATACAGCAAAGAAACAGAATGAAAATACTTGCATTTGAAATGTCCATGCCTAATCAGTGTTTCAAAGATTATTTTCTGTTTCTCTGATGGTGCTTCATTGATGATAATTGAGAACTGACAATTTATCTTGGCAATCCCTTTTTCTCTGGGTGACAAGGGGTGGAGCCATATGCCCCTGGCCATTCACGAGTGGGCAGTTTCTTAGACAAAGACCAGGGCGGGCCGTGCGATATATGCTTCATAATCCACCCATGGTTTATGAAAATCATATCTTGTGATTGGGCCACCCAGCAAATCTCACAGTAAGAAATTCAATCTCAGCATGCATAAAGCTTTCAAATGACTCCAAACATGAGAGTTCTGAGACCTTCTAGGACCCTGGGAAGGTAACATACTAGTTCTATCCCTCCTTGGGTAACAAGGGGGAGAATGTTTATACTTGAATAATCCAGGCCAAAATTCTACCTTTAACCATTTCAGCCATAGAAAGTTTTACCCCCTTCCTGACCAGAGCCCTTTTTGCGATTCGGCACTGCGTCGCTTTAACTGACAATTGCGCGGTCGTGCAACTTGGACCCAAACGAAATTTGTGTCCTTTTTTCCCCCACAAATAGAGCTTTCTTTTGGTGGTATTTGATCACTGCTGCGTCATTTCTGATCGCCGCTATAAACAAAGAAAGAACGACAATTTTGCGAAAAAAACAATATTTCTTACTTTTTGGTAGAATTCAAATCCAAAAAAAAAAAAATACATAAAAAAACATTTTTTCCATCGGTTTTGGCCGATTTATATTCTTCCTCATATTTTTGGTAATAAAAAAAACAAAACAAAAAAAACCCCGCAATTGGCGTTTATTGATTGGTTTGCGCAAAATTTGCCGCGTTTATGGATGATGAGAATTCATTTCTGGGGTTATTTATTTTTTTTACTAGTAATGGCGGCGATCTGCAATTTTTAGCGGTACTGCGATATTGGGGAGGACATGTCGGACATTTTTGACACTTTTTTGGGATCAATGACATTTATACAGCGATCAAAAATTTAAAATGTCCACTGATTACTGCGAAAATGTCATTGGCAGTGAAGGGGTTAACCTTCAGGGGGCGATCTAGGGGTTAACTGTGTTCCCTGGACGTGTTCTCACTGTAAGGGGGCTGGGCTGCTATGGGCATAAGAGATCTACTGATCCCAGTGACAGGCATCAGTAGATCTCTTATGTCCCCATTGAAAGAGCGGGGAACCGCCGTGTTTACATCGGCGGTTCCCCGCTCTTTGGCTCTAGCAGCTCATCGCGGCTCGCATCGGGTCTGCCCGAGCCACGGGCACACTCCTCTGGAGTGTGTCAGGCACGAGAGTGTGCCACGCGTTCGCCCCCTAGCTGCACCTGAGCGAATCGCTGCCTTTTTACGGCGATTCGTGGGACGCGTCCACACCGCCACAGTAAATATACTGCGCACGGTGTGGAACTGGTTAAAATATGTACGTTTTATCACTATGGCATGCTCCAAGCTGAAATTATGAACTTATATATTTTTTGGGTAAGTTTTAAGACAGAGAGGGGGTCACTCCCCCTGGTTTAGCCGGAGCCTGTTTTGATGGGCTCCGTTGCTCAGCGGGGATCGATTAATTTATCCCCGCTGAGCCGACAGATGACAGGACAGCCTCTGCACTCTGTGCAGAGACTGACCAGTCACAGCTCCATTCTCCTCTATGGAGGATCGGATGAACACGGACCATCTGTCCGCGTTCATCCGATCCGATAGACGGATGGAAAATAGGGTTTCCATCCGTCTGTTTTTGGCGGATCGGATGTCAGCGGACATGTCACCGCTGACATCCGTCGCACCATAGAGGACAATGGAGCGTCCGTTCGGGTCCGCCTGAAATACTGACAGGCGAACCTGAACGATCTGCTCGTGTGAAAGGGGCTTAAGGCTTGCCATACAGGTTACAATCTGGCCATAAAATCTTTGTATAATCAACCCGAGATCCTACCTATACTATCCAATCAATCTGGTTTGAATCAGTCAGGTCCATGCACTGCGTAGTTGTTGGCAGATCTAAAGGGGATTGTGCAATCGCACTGTAGTGTGGGGAGACCCCAATAAAGCAGGGTGGATAAAAATCTATCGATTTTTATCAAATTTATTTTAATAAAATAGTTTTGGAGTAAAAATCTATCTAAAGATAGTTTTTTATTCAAGATACATTAATAATTTAGTTTATACAGTATGAAATGGAGCTTAGTTATGTAGCATGAGGCTGTATATTCTGCAATATTTACATTTTTGGTGAACTCATTTAATGAATTATAGCGGAGATAACATGCACTGCATTGATGCCTTTACACAATTTCACAGTAACCATGAGATAAAACAAAGTTCAGGAATATTCCTTTATCCCATTGTTTTGCAAATCTATGCACACTACAAACTGTAACAAACCTTCACTTTGTTTGCAAATATTAAAGATTCTAACTACCAGCAAGAATAAGTCCTTACATTTAAAGGAGCACCTGTCATTTCAGATCCATCATGGCAGTGCCTGTTAGTGGGCATCCACTCACCTGCTGCCGCCACGTCCCTCACCTTGTTGTGTCACTGCCACATCACCAGCTGTCCCATTAAAATGAATGGGACTGTCGGTGAGTCAACAGCAGGTCAGAGGAGGAGCCTCTGAGGGACATAAATTACAATTGCTCGAGAAAGCCTTTTTACTAGTGATTTAAGTCGACTTGATTTAAATCAAATCCACTCTGCAACAAACTGTGTGTGCTGCTCTATGCTGACTATGAAACCCGTAGTACAAAGTTCCATCTCAGGAGCAGGCAAGAAAGTGGGGCTACATTCCTGCATAAAGTGGGTCAATGGAGAACAGACGTAGCCACCCTCTAACAGGAAGTCGAATCACAGCAGCTGGGTTCACACTGCACACGGAGCGGCTCACGGCAGGGGTTCCAGTGCATCCCCATTCAGCCCAAATTTTTGGCTGAATTTGGACCTGAAACATACAGGGCTCCTGTGCATTTTGCACTGGAGCCACTCCGGAGTTGTGTGAACCGGCTCCATAGAGAGCCGGTCACAATCTCCTGAAATGCGAATTGGATGCGGTGAAACCCCCATTCAATTCCCAATAGTGTGAGCCCAGCCTGGAAAGGGAATTTGGAGATTTGGAGGAGAATGAGCAATAGAAAGGACTTTCAGAATTGAAGCTGAACTCTGGGCACAAAAATTTGATTTAGACTTATTCCCCAACTGCCACAAAGTACCGTATTTAATTGGCATAAAACACAGACTTTTCCCCTCTGAATATAGAGGGTAAACAGTGTGTGCGTGTTATATGCTGATATTTTTTTTTTTTTTTTTACCAACAGGGGGGTGGGGATCGGACGGTCACCCCTGGGTTACACACATTGGGGCTGGGGCCCTGGGACAGCACCTGCCACTGCCAGCATAGTCTGAAAACTCTTGCCAGCCCCTTCCCATACACCTCTCCTCCCGATTCATTCTCATAGTATATGAAAGTCTCTAAATAACTCATTAGCTCCGTTCTCCACTCTCCTCCGAGTGTAGCTTTAGATTGGAGGAGACCGTTCATGAAAATCAGAGGCGAGCAGTCACATGACCAGGTAGCATGAATGGATGGTGTTAATGAGGTATTTAGAAGCTTCCATTTATAATGATAGTGAAACAAGAGGAGTGTATGAGAATGGACTGGCAGTGATTTTTTTCTTAACTTTAGAGTATGCGGACAGTACTGTCCCAGAAGACTGGGGGTCTCCTGGGAGTGCGGGGGGGTTGGCTACGTAATGTGCAGGGGGGGCTGTGAAATGTAAAGGGGTCTGGAAATTTTTTTTCCCCTGCAACTTCCCTCTTAGACCTCATACACACGGACGTTTTTTGACGCTGGCGGTTTCTGGCGTTTTTTTGCAGCTCTCCATGTTAGTCAATGGCCCCATAAAAACGCCGACGTTTTTGAGCTGTAGATGGCGTCGGCGTTAGTGAGCTGAAACTAGAACCCACGGCCAGCGTATTCTGAGGCTGTAACGTTTTGGCATTTTTGACGCCGACGCCACAATATGCCAACAAACGCCACCTATTATACCAGCGCTTTTTGACGCCAACCTTTTTAGGTTGAAAAATAGCAGAGGGATGATTTTTTTTAAAAAACGCCTATTGACGCCGACGCTCACCAACGCTCAAAAACGCTGATGCATAACGCCAAAAACGCCAACTTTTTTTCCTTGAC
This sequence comes from Glandirana rugosa, assembly GCA_018402905.1. Taxonomy (NCBI): domain Eukaryota; kingdom Metazoa; phylum Chordata; class Amphibia; order Anura; family Ranidae; genus Glandirana; species Glandirana rugosa. Next base: position 355,337 of record BLSH010239887.1, read on the forward strand.
GTCGGGCCCGATGTTTTGTTTATTTTTTTAGAAATGTCCGTGTGTATGAGGCCTTAAAATTAGTGTGTGCATTATATGCGAATAAATATGGTATATAAATCCACTTAAAGTATATGCAAACCCTCACCTTGTAAAACAAACACACTCAGTGTAAAATGGAATTGAAAGAGAAAACATTTGTGTATAGATATAAAAAAACATTATAAATACCTCTCTTTCACATTTTTATAATTGATCACATTCCCGAACTTCACCCCCATGTTCTCAGCTGCATAAGGCGCTTGGAGAGCTCGGGGTGGAGTTACAGCAGCACCCTGGTCTTCCCAGTGAATGACTATGTAAGGGGTATCTGTGTGTCAGGACATGTCTGATCATTGAAGGAAAGCAGCCTGAGTTCTCAGAACAGCTACAGAACGGACCATGCTGTTCTCTCATGCTTAGTGTAGTAAGTTTTCAATAGGAAAGCAGAGGAACTGGCAGGAACACCAGGGATTTCACACAAAGGAAGGAATACAAAGAGAACAAGATGCTTTCTCATACATGTACAAGGTTCAGCAAGCCATATATCAGGAATATAAAGTGTTGAGTTTACATAATCTTTAATAATCTGCACCGGCAGGTACCCGCACCCACTTCCGTCTGATTTTACCGTGGCAAAGTCTCCTTCCCCCGCCGCTGGGCCATTCACAAAGCACAGCATGCTTTGCGCAGTAGAGAACCGGCTGTGATGACGCAAGGCTTAACTGTTGGATTCCATTACAAGAAATGGCAGCGGCAGCACCCGAGAGCCAATTGAAAAATCAGCTGGGGTGAAGATACCTCTGGATTAGTGGACAGGAAAGTGTCCTAATATTTAGGCCTCATACACATGGACGTTTCTTAAAAAATAAACAAAACATCGGGCCGGACGTCAAGGAAAAAAAAAATAATAATAAAAAAAAAAGGAATTGGCGTTTTTCGGCGTTAGTGAGCGTCGGCGTCAATAGGCCTTTTTTTAAAAAAAAATCATCCCTCTGCTATTTTCCAACCTAAAAACGTCGGCGTCAAAAAACGCCGGTTAACGCCAGTACAATATTAGTTGGCGTTTTGCGGCGTCGGCGTCAAAAAATGCCAAAACGTTACAGCCTCAGAACGCGCTGGCCGTGGGTTCTAGTTTCAGCTCACTAACGCCGACGCCATCTACAGCTCAAAAACATCAGAGTTTTTATGGGGCCATTGACTAACATGGAGAGCTGCAAAAAACGCTGGCGTCAAAAAACGTCCGTGTGTATGAGGTCTAAAAGTCAGCAGCTACAGTATTTGTAGCTGTGACTTATTTTTTTGAGGGAGCCTGGAGCTCCACTTTAAACCCTCCTATCCTTTACAGCCAAGGAAGATGCCTCTGTTTGATCTGCAACTGTACATGTGATCAGTTAGGACGCCAGGCATTTGATGGTTTGACAGTTTGAGGACACAAACAAATGTGACAGTTAGCAGTGCCAGCATTCTAAGAATGTAACTCATTTTTGAAAGTGTTAAATAGATGTTTAGTTCCACTTTATGATTTACTGCTGTTCAGGTGCTCTGGGTGTCAGCAAAATGGTCGTCCCTAGCAAGAAGAAACAGCAACAATGCTGGAGGCAATTTACAGTACACACTCATTTGGGAGCATAATTATTGAAGAGGACGTAAACTTCCTTTCCTGACTTTTACCTATAGGTAAGCCTATACGAAGGCTTCCCTATAGGTAGTGTAAATATCTCCTAAACATGCACCGTTTAGGAGATATTTACATCACATGCAGCCAGTGACATCACTCGTGCATGCCCTGTGTGCCGTAAACGGCGAATCCCACGCGCATGTGCAGAAGTGATGTCATCACGGCTCCGGCCACTCACAGAGTCAGTGCCCGGCAACCCAGAAGAAAGATGGGTGAAGATAAAAGCAGCTGCAGCGCTGACATTGCGGCGCTGGAAGATCTTCGTTTTAAGGTAAGATGCATACTAGCACATTATGACTTTACCTTGCGAGATAAAAATAAAAAAAGGCATACAACCGCTTTAAGGCTACTTTCACACGGAGGAGTTTTTCAGGCATTTTAGCGCTAGAAATAGCCTCTAACGCCCGAAAACCGCCTCAAAACTCCTGCCCATTCATCTCAGTGTGACTTTTCACACTGGGGCGATGCGCTTGTGGGACATTCACAGAAGTCCTGCAAGCAGCATTTTTGGGGCAGTGCGAGAGCTGTGATATTTATTATAGCAAAAAATATTTCTCTTTTCAAAATTGACGCTCTTTTTTGTTTATAGCGCAAAAAATAAAAAACTCAGAAGTGATCATATACCACCAAAATAAACTTCTATTTGTCGGAAAAAAATTTGAGGGGGAATGCCGATTGGTCAAGGCTCCAGTGATTATGGGACTTTCCCACTCCTGGAGCCCTTGACCACTCAAGCATTCCTCTCGCGATGGTCCCCTCTTTGGGTAGTGTTTTTCCATCTCCCCATCCCACATTGCCAGCCAAGGTCTATTGTATGCCAATCCTACATACATTAACCTCGTTCACTGGGGCAGACCTCTTTTGGTCCTTTCTGCCCACCATCCGGATGTTTTTCCCAGCCACTATGGCAATGCTTGGACTGCAAATTCCTGCCGTTGGGAATGTGACGCATGGCGTCACTTCCACCCTTACCGCCATCTTGGTTTTAGGTGTGAGGCGACGCGGTGTGCCACGCACCTGGGGGACCAATTGGAATGGCCCCACGTGTGGAGCTTAGTTCCCACCCCTGCTGTGGATGGATACTCAAACCTGGCAGCCATTTATATGAAGGTGGAAGCTTATCCCCCTTCAAGGCTCCCAGTGGACCTCATCACTGGGGCTCTGAGCATCCCAATATAGGCATGTCTATTTATGGCTTTTACTAATACCTACTTCCAACTACACATGGTATATATTGCGCAGCATTTATATATCAAATTGAATCTCTATCTTTTAGACTGAAGCAGACTAGTGGCTTCTTTTAGCCTATGTGTCCCTGTTTGACACGGCACCTTGTAACTATCCCAGAGGGGCACGGATAATGCTAGGATCCCAGGGGCAGTATACAGCACTATAATCTGGCCTCTTTGGGGCTTTGGTGCTCAAATATGCTACATAAGTGACCACTACCAGCACCTCTTTTGTACCACACTCAGGTATATGTGCCTATATATCCATTGTGGGGGTGATTAGCTTCAAGTCAAGAGGTTCCCAAACATGTAGTCCAGCCGTCTGTCAGGTTAAGGGCTTCCTGCCCATGTTTATTCATTCCGCAATAAGTAAAACATAAAGGTTTCACTCGCAGGGGTAGAAAACAGTCCCCTTCTGAGGATGTGAGTTCAGGCGACTGCGAGACGTTCAGGTAATAAGTGATATATTGGTTATCTTGTTAGTCGACCATAAGTGTACCACTTCTCTCTCCTAAAATCTTGTTTGATCCCATCTGCCTACTGTATCATTATCTTCAGTTATTGTTGGATCCTAAAGGTATAAGGTCCCAATGTAAGACGCTACCTACTGGCGACATTTCATTACTCTGTACCACCTTTGTAACCCATTATTTCTAATAAAATGCTTATTGGAAAAAAAAAAAAAAAAAAAAAAAAAAGGAAGAACAGTCCCAAACTCCACTACAGGAATAAAAACCTCCTGGCTAACAGATAGATTTTATTGGGTCTGCTTCAGACCTGCAGGCATGTTCACCCACAGCCCTCTCCTCCTCTCTCAGCACCACCTCTGATTACACCCAGAGTCAGGCAAAATGAAACCCCAGCTGGGGAGCAAGGTGTGACCAATACTGAACCCCTTGCTGCCTTCAGACCTCTCCCTGCCACCCATTTCCCTTAAGAACCTCGAGATCCTGCGTGGCAGATAGCCCCTGTCAGTGATAGATGGGGTGTGTCTGTCACACCATTATTACCTGCTATCATCCTAATTATAACTAGAGCCACTGAATCTGTATACCTGGAGCCCATGTTCACACATGTGTGATGCGGGAACCGGCGTGATTAGAGCCGATTCCCGCAGGCAGTTCGCACTGCTTTCTGCGAACCGCTGCGGGTGCCATTACAAAGTTAATGACACCCCCAGTTTTGATCGCAGTGTGAACTCGCATATGAATCAGGTCACATGGGTGAGAACACCAATTCGATGCGATTCTAGTGTGGGGGGAAAAAAAGGGTACATGTACCTTTTTTTTTTTTCGAATCCAATGTGAGTTCAGCCAATACAACTGTATGGCTGAAGTCGCACTGCTCAGAGATTGCATGCGATTGCCACCTGCAGTGTGGGTGTGAATCACATGCGATCTCTGAGATGGCACAAGTGTGAACCCAGGCTTAATCTCCATAGGGCAGTGGTTCTCAACTCCGGTCCTCGGGACCCCCCAACAGGCCAGGTTTGCAGGATAACTGAAACACATCACAGGTGATATCATTTTCTGCTCAGTGACTGCAGTGTTCTAGTCTGCATCTCCCCAAGGTAATACTTAAAATCTGGCCTGTTGGTGGGTCCCGAGGACCGGAGTTGAGAACCACTGCCATAGGGCTACCATTCGGGCCCAGTGTGCACTGCTCTGGTCCCCTGTACCCTCCAGGAGAACTATTGTTCTCTACTCTATCCCACCACTCGTGTTGGCTGTAAAACCTCTTTGCTGTGATCTTTTGGCCATCCACCTCTTTCTGGTTTTAATGTGCTGACTGAGTTCAACCCATGGTACTTCTGACACTGAGTGAGTAAATCTCTACCGCACCATCCCAAGCAACATAGCCAATAATGTGATGTTTGATATGGGTGTAATGTTTTCTTTATTACTTTCTAGATCGTATTTACATGTAACTGCACAACAAAATATCCCTGATGAAGTAGAAGTCACTCCGAAACATGTTGGCATTGCAACGCAGATTTATTTGTAATACTATTTTAGTTTTCCACCATTTATCGTTCCATATGGATGGGTAGTCTACAATACTATGGCTGTTAATTCAGTGCATTTCTTATCATTGACTTGTTTTCTTCACATCAATACTTCATGCTTTTATCACTAAATTCTTTTTGATATGAATAAAAATGATGTTTTACCAAAGCTTTGTATACACGCCTGTAACTTTCGTCCTGGGTCACACTGGTGCGATTCCAGAGCCGGCTCCCGCATCGCTCCTCTCCTGCAGTTCACACTGCTGTCTGCGAATCGCTGCGGCTGTCATTACAAAGTTATCGATGCGATTCCAGGGCAGGAGAAAAGAGGCTCCTGCACCTTTTTTGGTGCAAATCTAATGTGAGTTCAGCCAATACAACTGTGTGGCTGAACCCGCACTGCTCAGAGATGGCATGCGACTGGCACCTGCGGTGGCAGTGTGGTGCGGGTGCGAATCACCTGCGATCGCAGTAGCGTGAACCCCGGCTCACAGTCCCCTTCCTCTAGAGGAAGATTTGTGTTCTCGGTTATCCTGGCCTATTAATGCAGACCCAACAACCAACCTCCTATTTCTGTTATAGGGCAGCTTTATAGAATGGAGAGTTGGGGGGGTTCCAGCAAACCTTTGATTGGACGGTGTCAGAGGATGGAGAGGGGACACCGGAGAGTCCTCCATAGTGATGTGTGACGTCATGGGGGGGTGACAGGGAACTCCCTGTGAAGGATGGGGAACACCGCCACAGATATGAGCTCTGCAGCACAGCAGCGGGAGAGACGAGCCTGGAGCACCCCGACACATGACTGACCGTCCCCGGAACTTCACTACAAACACCGGACTACGGGGCGGCCCAGTCACAGAAGCCGCACCGGAGGACAAACACTCACCTCAGCTCTCCCGAGGACGGCGGACGTCTCGCTCTACCGGAAGCGGAGACTCCGCAACACAGGCAAAAAAAAACAACCTCTTCAGGTAGCCACGCCCACAACCCTTGGTTACTCCAATAGACGGACTAGGAGCGTTCTACAGCCAATGATAGCGTAACCTTCGCGTGCGTAGGGCGTGTGATGCCTGATTGGAGAGCGGTGATTGGCTGGCGTACGGCGCGTCCTTTTTCTATGTATGGGAAGGGGATGGAGGGGAGAGCTGGCTGAGTAGTCAGGGCCAGGGGGGGCTTGAAGTATAGCCATAGGCAGTCTGTATTCTTTTGGATAATGGAGAGGCATTAGAAACACTGTGTGTACCCCATTGGGGAGATTCCAAAGGGGAAATCCTCTAATGGGGACACCAGTTTTGGTGATAACTCAGGGCTCTATCACTTTGGAGGGATTTCCTCTCACTTCCTGTTTTGGCAATGGGACAGGAAGTGAAGGGAAATCTCCCCAATGTAAGACAGATGGCAAAAAACAATTGACGGGTTACAACTAGGGTTGCCACCTCATCCCTTTAATCCAGGACACATAATAATTACACAGGTTGTTCTGTGGCTGATTAACCACTTGCCGACCGCCGATCGGCATCTGACGGCGACAAAGTGGTTCGTTATCGCAAAACGGCGTCATACGACGGCGGCTGCGATAACGCGCACTGTGAGCGCGCGCGCGCCGCCGGAGGCGCGCCCGCGCGCTCACTGTGTTCGGGGAGGGCCAGGGAGCGGGTGCGGCGGCTTCGATTGCCGCTGGCTACCCGCGATGGCCCCCCCGGAGCGAATGAGCGGAGGTCCGTGTATGTAAACACGGACCTCCGCTCTGTGTGAGGGGGAAGGGATGTGATCACAGCCTTCATTTACGTGAAGGCTGTGATCGCTTCCCTTCCCCAGATAGGCAGTCCCCCTTACAGTTAGAACACGCCCAGGGAACATAGTTAACCCTTAGCGCGCCCCCTGCAGGTTAACCCCTTCACTGCCATTGACATTTACACAGTAATCAGTGCATTTTTATAGCA
>BLSH010239924.1:70257-81154 GCA_018402905.1 Glandirana rugosa
ACACTTTAGAGTTTAATGAGGGTGTTAGACTAGCAACACATCCTAGGGTGTTAGACTAGCAACACATGCTAGCATTGTTAGCAACACAATCCGTCCCAAACTAGACGTTTAGACAGTGAGTTTCGTCGTCATACACTTTAGAGTTTAAAGACGTTAGACAGGGAGTCTCGTTGTCATCATCATTAGAGTCCTACGTCCTAGTCTACAATTTTATAGACGTTAGACAGGGAGTGTTTTTGCGGCCGTCGAAGGAGAGGGATGTGATTGGGTTCTCGTACACTGTACGTCGTGACACTGAGGTCGGAGTATATCTCCGACCCAGTGTTGAGATTACTACTACTGTTGCTCTGAGGGACAGATTGCAGAAATTTGAGATTTCACATACTGCTGCTTTGAGTGACAGATTTGCAGATCAAACCCTGCCTAACACAACGATTGTTACGATCGTACACAACGATCAGATTGTGGGATCCTACACAACGATCAGATTGTGGGAGTAATTTGAGATTTCACATACTGCTGCTTTGAGCGATCTGACTGCACTAGGTAGAGGCTTCTGCTTAGAGGGACAGATTATTGTTCAAAAATCATCTCCTAGTTATAAAGGGAGAGAGGTTCTAGCTGCAACTGTAAGGGACACATTATTGTTCAAAAATCATCTCCTAGTTTATTTGATTTTAATTTATTTTCCCTATCCCCATTTTTTGTAGGGCACTTGCCCTACTCTTACCCCCATTTTACTTCCTTTTGCAGCCCTCTAGCACTTGCCAGGACTTTGTTACAGCCATTTTTGTGCCTAAAAGTTTGGGTCCCCATTGACTTCAATGGGGTTCGGGGTCCGGGATAACGTTCTGGCAATGTTCGCTCAACTCTAGATATTATGCTTATTTGTACAGTGTATAAGATACACTGTGTTGCACAGCAATCAGGTTACTACTATCATTGTTTTAAATGACCTGCATATCATTTCCTGGTCTGTAGATGGAGCATTGTGAAAAGAAATGGAAGGCATTCCTTTATCCTTTGGTAGAAGGAATTCATTCTAAAGAATGTACAGATCATGTGATTTCCTAATAAACCAGACTAACAAAGTGCAGTCTTGCTGGGTAGTTCTTACTATTGTTCAGGAATTCTCTATGAACTACAGATCTTCAAAATGCTCTATGCAAGTGTTTTACTCCTGATGCATGTAAGTTTCTTTGGCACAGCATACTCAGGGAAAATTCTGGCTTGGCCAACAGATGGCAGCCATTTTATGAACTTAAATGTGATCCTTGAAAACCTTGCACACAAAGGCCATGAAGTAACAGTGCTGGTGAATTCGGGCAACCTTATCATGGACACCAACAAAACCTCAGCTTTAAATTTTGAAGTCTTCCCTGTTGCGTTTTCAAGAGCCAGAAAAGAAGAGCTACTAGAGGAATTCTTACGCATATGGATATATGATCTTCCTAATATGTCCTACTGGGAATTCTTTGCCCGAATGAAAAAAGCCATAGCAGACTCCTTGGAGGTAGAGCTTCTAGTGTGCGATGGCATCATTAAGAACAAGGAGATGTTAAGGAAGCTAAAAGATGAGAAGTTTGATATCCTCGTTGCAGACCCACTAGCTCCTTGTGGTGAACTTATCGCTGAAATCATTGGAGTGCCATTTGTCTATTCCTTTAGGTTCTCCATGGCTAATATTATAGAAAGACTTTGTGGTCAACAACCCATGCCGTTTTCTTATGTACCCGCCATAATGACTGAATTCACAGATAGAATGTCCTTTATAGAACGCCTAAGAAATACAATTTTTTATTTATCTCAAGATGCTGTATTTTATTCTGTCCTTTCGTCCTCCTGGAATGCATATTACAGTGAGGCACTAGGTAAGTATCCTGGTGCAATTAATATGTTTTTGGGTGCAGGAATCATAACCTATAGTAGTTAATTCATTGTAGAATTATCTCCAAGCTCCCTTCACATGAATGCACTCTTAGCAAGGACATGAACAGCCCAATTTGAAGCCCAAATGCTATGCTTAGGAGAGCATCAGACCATATAGAGCTATTCTAGGAGTAATAAGGGGTGTTTGTGAAATTAATAAATCTCTACACAATGGGAATGAATCTTGCTATGAGTCACTACAGAGGATAGACAGGTGTCTCACTACCTGTTGTACTCAAGGAGATGTGAAAAGCTATGGCAGACCATGCAGCTGCTATGGGACCCAGAAGCATAGAAGGCCAAAGCTGTTTGACTATACAGTGATTTATGCATAAAATAAATCAATATATAGTTTGATAACTATTTTATGGTTGCCTCATCATTCATGCAAATGTAAAAAAATATACCTGTAATATGTTTGTAATTGTTTCTTTGTTGCTTTTCACCATGCAAATGTAATATACCCTGACATTCAATCCCAAAAGTAAAATAGCCATAAGAACATTCGACCATGAGAGTTATTATACCCCAATAGAGAAAATAGCCTAACACTATAGGCTAAGAACATTCGACCAGCAGGGTAAATAATATGAGGGAGACCTCTGCACTGTGTACAGTCTATGAAGTATCCTGTTCAAACAGCCCAATAAATGGGTGTTTGGCTGATGGAACCTCCAGCTGCAGTGTGAACTGAAACATTTAGTAGCACTGCTAAATTTTTAACTTCACACTGCAGCTGGAGGTTCACCCTGCTAAATATCCATTCGTTCGGTGCACAGGATTGTACACAGTGCTGAAGTCTCCCTCTTATTATTTCCCCTGTCCGTTCGATGTTCATAGCCAGTTGGGCTATTTTCTCTGTTGGTGAATGTAACTCTCATGGTTGAACGTTCCTACAGCTAATTTTACTCTAAGGCTGGCCATACATTATACAATTTTCTTGTACAATTTTCCTTTTGATTTGCCAAAACCATATATCAAAAGGTCAAACATAGACACTTTCAATTTGCATGCAATGAGGCAGACCCTTGCATTACAAAGTTGAAGGTAAATCTAAAGGAAATTGAATAAGAAAATTGTATAATGTGTGGTCAGCCTGAGGCTGCATTCACACAGGGGCGACCCAACTTCAGCACGACTATGCTAGGCGATTTTAGCGCTACTTCAGGTGACTTCAGGCGACTTACAACACGACTTCATGCCAGGCGACTTTGTCTGTGGCCAATCAGAGCAGGGACGGAGAAGGTTGCCCTGGATATATTCTTTTCTTTTCACTGTAAAGTCACTTCCATTTAGATGGAGGATCCGAGGTGGATATGACTTTTATTCAATTCTATGGGCACAAGTCGGATAGAAGTCGCCTGGAAGTCGAGAAGAAACCTTTTCTGAAGTCGCTCTGATTTAAGTAGTGTACATTAAGACGGCTCCCATTCACTTCATTGTGATTTCAAATGTCAATCGAATTGGGACGAATAGAGGCAACTCAAGTCGGAGCGCAAGTAGCCCCTGTGTGAATGGGCACTTAGGATCAAATGTTAGGGAATTTAGCCTTTGCCCTGCAAATGGCAACAGAGAATCAATTACACACGTTACCAACATTACAGGTATTATTTGTTACACTTGCACAAATGATGAGACATTTGCGAAGTGAATTTCTTATAAACAGTATGACTAAAGCCAAAACTTTTTCTTAGTTTTGGAGTAGAGCGGTATAAGAACGCCTGTCAAATTTATATTGGTGTTGGTGCCCCATGAGTAAGATTCACCTTCTCTGTTTATCCTGTTCAACGGTATCACCAAGAGTGTAATTGAATCCCAAATTTTGGGTTGTCACCAGAGTAAAAGGGAAATCTTCCAATGGGGATATTAGTTCCAGTGATCCTGGTAACAATCAGGGATTCACTTATTTTGGAGAGATTTCTTCTCACTTCCCATTTGAGGTATGGGACAAGAGTGAAGGGGAGATCTCCCAAATGGGATGCAGATGGAACAAAAACTTACAGGGATTATAATCCTCCCTTTCTTGGTCCAAAATTTAAAAAAAAGAAAAATGTTTGCTTTAGTTCTACTTTAAAGTGGAAATTCAGCCAAAAACAAACTCTAAATCTACTGGCAGCCACATTCTAAGACTAATCTATCTAACCCTGTGAAGCAAAAATTGCTATAACATACCTTTTCTGCAGCCAATCCAGTCCAGTCTCCAACAGCGGATGCTGTGTGGAAAGACAGCCGACAGCAGCTGGGAAATGCCTGGGAAGTGACATTAACTATAGAGTTACTATGGGGCTTCCGTTGTCAGCTGCCTCTCCTGCACCTGCCTACACAGAGAAGCCATCGCTGGCAGCTCAACTTGGGACCAGACCAGAGCGGTTGCAGAAAAGGTATGTATAGTGAATTCTTCTTTACAGGGTAAGATAGATTAGTCTGAATCTGGCTGCCAGTAGATTTAGAGTTAGTTAGTTTTTGGCTGAACTTCTACTTTAAATGCTGAAATCTGACTGTTGTGGATCAAAGCACCTTTGCATTATGGTGGTAAGCTAAAGAGCATCTTCACTCTAGAAAAAAAAAAATTAAAAGTCAGTGATTACAAATACTGTAATGCTGACTTTTAATAAGAGGACACTTGCCTGTCTACAGATCAAGTGCCTTCCTCACCCAGGCTGGTTCTTCTCTGGTGCTCGGGTCTTTGGTGTCAGCATCTTTTGTATTGGAAGTCAGTTATGACTCCTTGCACCTTCACAGCTGGCTTCCAACTGCACATGTGTAAGCCGGGTTGCGCTTTGTGTGCTTTACGAATGAGAACACTGACCTGTTGCAATGCAGGTCAGTGACCAGACCTTAACCTAGTAACTCTACCCCACCTTGTGTCTGTATGCCCCATGTTGGCATTGTGTCCACTGTAGCATTTGCAGTGGCAGAGCAGTGTAGGACTGGCCATAAGAGGCATTACTTTGACGCAGTTGGCCAGCTTAAACATGCATTGCAATGTGTGAACTAAAAATCCCTTTTTTCATTGCACAGTTTGTTGGAAAGGGTGTATAACTGTGTGCAGAGGGCTCACCCAGAATTTGTAGCAATTTGTGAATGGTCCCGAAGACTTCTGGGACCTGTGATATGTCCCAGAAGGCTGCGGTCAATGAGAAGGAGGGCCGAATTCACGAAGTGGGAGCAGGTACCTATCAAACTAGGTATGCGCCCCCCCCCCCCCAAAAAAAAGTACCAAATGTGATAGAGGAGGGGGAGAAGGAGGACATAAAGCAGAGCTTTATAAAATTTTGCTTTAAGATGTTTTAAGAGCACATGAGTGATCTATCTGGTGTTTTATCTCAAATGTTGCTGTGCAAGGGAAAAAGTATTGCGTTTATCTTTGAGCAAAGAAAAACAGTTGGAGTTAGCGAAATGTAGCTGATAGGTGTGGGGGGAACTGGGTTCAAATGTATGACACAGATTTTTTTCTCTAACATGACTACAAAGTACATATATGTTGTTAATGAATAACTACAAACAGCAAACCACATTGGAGGTTTTTATTGCAAGAGATCTGTAATTTCCAGTGAAGCATTTGATGCAATTTAGTAATGCATATACAATGGTAACATAAAATTTGGAATTTTTTGAGAGAAGCAGAAACAGTGATTATTGTTATGGACAAGTAAATATAAAATATTGCATATGACTATTTCATATTTAAATTTCCAAGCAACAGTTGGAGTTTGTGGGTCCTTTTCAACTGTTTAACAGGCTGTCATGGGGAATCATCACCCTCACCGTCTTTGCTTGGTCTGTTCTGGCAAATGTACAGAGGTTTGGTTAGAGAGAGAGATAGAATCTGAAGGCAACTATCTTCATCTTCAGCTTTCTCTTTTTTAGAAACCTATAATGCTCTGTTAATCTTGTGCCTTTGGTGCATTTTCTTACTTTTTTTTTCTTACAGCAGCTTAGTAGATGCCCCCTACATATTCTTATGTGGTAGCGCAATAGTGCAATAGATGTTTAAACTTTAATGTGCTATTATCATAGGCTGCTGATGGAATTGTGTTGCAGATGTAGAAAAGGCCAGCAGGGCAGTGTTAATTTTGACGTCAAATTTCGATTTAGTGTTGAGGCCCATACACATGGTACAATTATTGGCGGAAAAAAGTCATACGACAGCCTGTCGTAAGTGCGATAATCCGACCGTTAATACACACCATTCGGCAGCTGATTTTGAATTATTGTCCAACAGAAGTTGCATGTGAAGACTAGAAAACTTTTGTCTGCCATCAAGGCTGCGTCCGATTTTTGCCACGTGTACAGAAGTTGGCCAAACAAAAGTTGTAAGTACAAACATGCATGCTCGGAATCCAGGAAGTGTTCGGTCGTGTAAACCTGCGTCTGTAATTCACATTCACCTGAACTTCCTCTTTATACACTCCTAACACGTCACTATGTTTGGCTTTGTTGAACAATAATTTGACTACCGTCAGTACGCTAGACAAAATCATGGACAGCCGTTTTTGAGAAAAGTCGGACATGCGGTCGTACAACAATCACATCTTGTGTACGAGGCTTTAGTCATAGTCTTTTGACTAAAATGCCATTTCAGTTTTACTCGTATTGTAGTCATCTGAATTGTTTTAGTTTTAGTCGTATTATAGTCAGCTAAAATCTCCAGTACCAGTGGTAATTTCGTCGACAAAAATATTTTCATCAGCTAAATTAGCACTGGTATTTAACCATTGGGAAGTATTTCACCAAAACTGAAATTCCTATTGCAAGTGGTACCTAAAACTTGTATTTTAGTGCAGACAATCACACAAGCAGGAAATGCCATTTCTGGAGATATTCTGTACATCCTCAAGTACAGAACACCTTCAGGTTGCAATATTGCTCTTAAGTCTACAGAAAATTACAGCAGCTGGAAAAGGAAAGGTAATTTTTTATAAGATTAGAGTACAATGTGGCTTGAGCAATAGTATTGCATGCTATATTATTTTTATTTGCTGTTTTTTTTCTACAGAAGTGGAGTTGTCCTTTAAGTCTTGAACTTTAAAATGTTGAAGGCTAAAAGTGTTTGACCAGATGTTCCTGGTTTCTAGAGTTTGTCCCTTCTTAGAATTCAAGATCCCGTCATCATAAGGGTTTCTAGCGTGGGCAACACAAGCTTCTAGTGTGAAACAGGTGGGGAGGAAAGGCCGAGTAGGATGGATAGGGTGGGTATTGCCTGCAGAAGGAGAAGGCACTGGCAAATTAACCTGATTATCCAATAAAATAGGCCTTATTAATCAATAATTCACTTTTGTGTCAAGAACTCTCCAAGATCTTTTGAGGTTGCTAAAACAGGAAATTTAGAATGTTTTTTGACTATGACCATCTGGTGGCGTTTCTCAGAGGTTACTCTGTCCTTTGTTGTTTATCTTTAGATACACATACAATATTTGACAATCTGTTCAAATTAGTTATGCTTTCAAAGCATTTTAATGTGTGTAATACTGTTGACTAATCATGTACAGTGAGGGAAAAGAGTATCTTATCCCCTGCTGATTTTGTACATTTGCCCACTGACAAAGAAATGATCAGTCTATAATTTTAATGGTAGGTTTATTTTAACAGCGAGAGACACAAAATAACAAAAAATCCAGAAAAACGCATTTCAGAAAAGTTATAAAGTGATTTGCATTTTCATGAGTGAAATAAGTATTTGGCCTCTTCACAAAACATGACTTAGTACTTGGTGGCAAAACCCTTGTTGGCAATCACAGAGGTCAGACGTTTCTGGTAGTTGGCCACCAGGTTTGCACACATCTCAGGAGGGATTTTGACCCACTCCTCTTTGCAGATGCTCTCCAAGTCATTTAGGTTTCAAGGCTGACATTTGGTATCTTGAAAATTCACCTCCCTCCACATATTTTCTGTAGGATTAACGCCTGGAGACTAACTAGGCCACTCCAGGACCTTAATGTGGTTCTTTTTGAGCCACTCTTTTGTTGCCCTGGCTGTGTGTTTTGGGTCATTGTCATGCTAGAATACTCATCCACGACCCATTTTCAATATCCTGGCTGAGGCAGGGAGGTTCTCATCCAAGATTTGGTACATGGCCCCATCCATCGTCCCTTTGATGCGGGGAAATTGTCCTGTCCCCTTAGCAGAAATACACCCCCAAAGCATAATGTTTCCACATCCATGTTTGACGATGGGGATGGTGTTCTTGGGGTCATAGGTAGCATTCCTCCTCCTCCAAACACGGCGAGCTGAGATGATGCCAAAGAGAATTATTTTGGTAACCAGAAAACAGATACCCAACATGTCATAATTTTTTTTACAGGTTCCCTGTTTAGAGTTGCAAAGGAGGTCTTGTGCTAGAACTCTCGCTCTAACATTCATGGCAATATCTCACATGTGTGGTTTGAACGCAGTTTACATATGTGGGCTATTCTTTATTTTACTTTTATTTTTTTATTTTTACATTTTCTCTTTAATTTTTTTTTTGATCACTTCTATTCCTATTACAAGGAATGTAAACATCCCTTGTAATAGGAATAGTGAGTGACAGTGTCTCTTTATGGAAAGACCCCATATCTCTCCTTCAGGCTGGAAAGGCTGAGAGCAAGAAAAAAAAATAAACTGTCTTAGCCTTTCCATCTCTGGCTTTGTTTACTACCACTGGCCCGGACGTGACGTCATAACGTCGCGCTCCCGGGACTCTGAGGATCATAGAGATGACTGGGGACCATCTGATCACCAAAAATCTCTATTGCTAACTTCCAGTGGTGACCAATCCGTTCTCCGGTTTGCCGATCGCAGAGGCAAGCCAGGAGAAGCACCGGAGAATGGTGGGAGGGGAGGGGGCCTCCCGCCGCCTGTAAGAACGATCAAGCGGCTGAACTGCTGCTATGATTATTCTTACGGTGCACAGAATCACCGGCTGAAAAAAAAAACTATATCTGGATGATGCCTGTAGCTGCAGACATCATTCAGATATCCCCACTCAAAGTCCAGGACGTCATATGACGTACCTTGGGCGGGAAGTGGTTAAGAGAGTGCTCCTAATGTCAGCTCTTTACCTGTATAGAAGACACCTGGGAGCCAGGAATCTTGCTGATTGATAGGGGATTAAATACATATTTCACTCATTAAAATGAAAATCAATTTATAACTTTTTTGAAATGCGTTTTTCTGGATATATTTGTTGCCATTCTGTCTCTCAGTGTTAAAATTAACATACCATTAAAATTATAGACTGATCATTTCTTTGTCAGTTGGCAAAACGTACAAAATCAGCAGGGGATAAAATACTTTTTTTCCCTTACTGTATGTGCTTTCTACACTGAATAAATACTTTTGTGACCGAACATCTACTGGGCATTCTTCTGGAGAATGTTCATGTCCTTATATGTTCATAAACCTGCTTTCTGTTCACCGTAAGATAAGTGGTGTTGACTGAATTCCACAACAATTTGTATGTTTCAGCCTAGGTGAAAGTATTCTGATCAATGCTGCCCTTGGTGATTACATGTGGTGACTGTTGTACACAGGAGAGACATTATTTAAAGCGTACCTTCAATTAAAAGTGAAAGTACCGCTAATTCCTTATTCTCAGCCCCCCAACATATTTGAAAGGTTTCTTTTTCTGTCACGGTCACCTAGATAAGAATTATATAAGCTTGGGGCATGGGGATAAATTTTGCTGCAGCATGATGCAGAACACAAGTGTAAATAAAGCGTAAGTGATTTCATTTTATTTGATATAATGTTAGGTCTGTGAGCTTGAATCCAGAACAAGAAAAATGTTAAATCGATTAAAAAAGGCCATACTTAAAAAAAAAAAAAAACAGATAGGAAAATAACGAGCAAAATAATCTGAAAGCTATTGCCATTCACTTTCTGCTTGTACTTACCTTCTCCAAATAAGGTTAATTAGGGATATAATGTTCATACAGTGTATAGGAAACGGGGGTATTACACAGCAATCAGCTTCATAGTATTGTATGACATGCATATGGTTTGTTGGCTTGTAAATGACACATTGTAAAAAGCGATTTACTCCTGATTAGTGTTGAGCGAACCTGAACTGTAAAGTTCGGGTCCGTACCGAACTTTGGGGTGTCCGGGACCAGGGCCCAAAAACATTTAAAAAAAAGTCTGGGTTCGAGTCCGGGGTTATGGTATTTGATTCCACATGTTGAATAGCTGCCAAGGGCAGCCAACCAACAAGTGTTTCACTGGTTTGCCCTTAGAAGCCATCACAGCCATGCCTACTAATGGCATGGCTGTGATTGGCCAGTGCATCATGTGACTCAGCCTCTATATGGGGCTGGAGTCACCGTGCTGCATGTCATATGCTCTCAGGATAGTTTAGGGAGAGGATGCTGCTGGCTCTGTAAGGGACAGATTGCAGATATTATAGAGCATCTCATCCTGCATTACTGAACGATCTGATTGTGGACTAGGTAGAGATTACTAGTACTGCTGCTTTGAGGGACTGATTGCACACCTCATCCTGCTGCACAGAACGATCTGACTGGACTAGGTAGAGTCTGTTGCTTTAAGGGAAAGATTATTCTTCTAAAATCATCTCCAAGTTCTATAGGGAAAGGTTCCAGCTGTTGCTTAGAGGGACAGATTATTGTTCTAAAATCATCTCCAAGTTCTATAGGGAAAGGTTCTTCCAGCCGTTGCTTAGAGGGACAGATTATTGTTCTAAAATCATCTCCAAGTTCTATAGGGAATGTTTCTTCCAGCCGCATAGAGAGCCATATTATTGTTCTAAAATCATCTCCAAGTTCTATAGGGAAAGTTTCTTCCAGTCGCATAGAGAGCCATATTATTGTTCTAAAATCATCTCCAAGTTCTATAGGGAAAGTTTCTTCCAGCCGCATAGAGAGCCATATTATTGTTCTAAAATCATCTCCAAGTTCTATAGGGAATGTTTCTTCCAGCCGCATAGAGAGCCATATTATTGTTCTAAAATCATCTCCAAGTTCTATAG
>BLSH010239924.1:81510-96740 GCA_018402905.1 Glandirana rugosa
CATCGGTTGTGACAAAAAAAATAAAAACACGTTCTTTACGTGGCGACCGGCGTTTACATCAAAAACCGTAAAAAAAAAAAAATTTGGTCGTTACATCTGTAAAAAAAATAAAAACACGTTCTTTACGTGGCGATCGGCGTTTACATCAAAAATCTTAAAAAAAAAAAAAATTTGGTCGTTACATCTACGTGAAAAAGTAAAACACGTTCTTTGTTTTTAGACAGAGAAATTCGTTGTCGTCCTCGGAGAGGGATATCTTGATACTCTACTAAAATCTTGTTATTAGACAGGGAGATTCGTTGTCGACTTTCAAAAACTACATTTGCGGCCAGCGGTGCATTTCTTGCACAAAAATAAAAAAAACAGTGTTGGCTACCTCCTCCTCCTCCACCGCCACTTTCACCGCCTCCTCAACCCCCAACTCCACATCCACCTCCATTTTTGTTTTGTTTTTATGTGATTTTAGCGTAAAAATTATTTTAAGTTATTTCCCTATCCCCATTTCTTTGTAGGGCACTTGTCCGACTCTTACCCCCATTTTCCTTCCTTTTTCAGACCTCTAGGACTTGCCAGGACTTTGTTACAGCCATTTTTGGTCCCCATTGATTTCAATGGGGTTCGGGACAAAGTTTGGGTCAAGTCCGGTCCTGAACACGGACTTTTTCCCAAAGTTCGGCCGAACCTGCAGAACCGGAACTTCCAGAGGTTCGATCAACTCTACTCGTGATGCATGTAAGCTTCTTTGGCACAGCATACTCAGGGAGAATTCTGGCTTGGCCAACAGATGGCAGTCATTTTTATGAACTTAAATGTGATCCTTAAAAACCTTGAACACAAAGGTCATGAAGTATCAGTGCTGGTCAATTCAGGCAACCTTATCATGGACACCAACAAAACCTCAGGTTTAAAATTTGAAGTCTTCCCTGTTATGTTTTCAAGAACCAGAAATGAAGAGCTGCTAGAGGAATTATCACTCATATAGATTTATGATCCTCCTAATATGTCCTAGTGGGAATTTTTTATCCAAATGGAAAAATGCCATGGCAGACTCCTTTGAGATTGAACAGCTAGTGTGTGATGGTATCATAAAGAACAAGGTGATGTTAAGGAAGCTAAAAGATGAGAAGTTTGATATCCCTGTTGCAGACCCACTAGCTCCTTGTGGTCAAATTATCGCTGGGATGATTGAAGTGCCACTTGTCATTTCCTTTAGGTTCTCCGTGGCTAATATTATAGAAAGACTTAGTGGTCAGCAATCAATGCCATTTTCCTATGTACCCGGTATAATGACTGAATTCAAAGATAGAATGTCTCTTATGGAACGCCTAAAAAATGCAACGTTCTATTTATCTCAAAATGCTTGATTTTAGTCTGTCCTTTCATCCTCCTAGGATGCATATTACAGTGAGACACTAGGTAAGTATCCTGGTGCAATTCTATGTTCTGGTGCTGGAATCATAACATATAGTAATATAATGGGGGGGGGGGGTTAGGACTTTATATGAAGAGCATGGGAAGTATACGCCTCCATCACTATTTTTATGAAGAAGGGGGGAAATTGGGACTTTGTATGAGGCACTAGACAACCAACTTAGCAGAAGGTAGAACGGCATCATTTAAGCTCTACGTGTTTTGTGGAATCTCTCCACTTCTTCAGGAGCAGATTCATACCATATCTGCAAGAAATATATATATATATATATATATATATATATATATATATATATATATATAGTTAAATATGTATCAGTGTGTTCTAATAGTTACCCAGAATGTAGGGAGAGGGCCCTCTGGGGTTGATTTACTAAAACTGGAGAGTGTAAAATCCAGCGCAGCTTTGTATAGAAACCACTCAGTTTCCATTTTTTTTTCTTTTTGTAAAAGCTTAACTGAACAAGCTGTAGTTAGAAGCTGAATGGCTACCACGAACAGCTGCACCAGATTTTGCACTCTTCAGTTATAGTAAATCAACCCCACTGATTCACCTTCTTTCTATATTATATATTCCTTACATTTATATTGCACATCTTAGTATAGGATTCATTTGCATTACATGGATAAAAGTTATGGTTATATGAACAGTTTATACATAGCAACTGTGTTTTATTGAATGATGGAGTGTAAAAAGCAATGTGTATAATTCACCACAAAAAAATCTGTGGAGTTTGCTTAGAAACTGAACATATTACATATGTGGACAATGTATTTTCATTATGTGACAATCTGGGTGAGCATAGGGTGCAAAAACCATGAAAAGTCTTAGTAAACAAATGCAAATAAAAAAGGTAGAAACTTTCGCACACTTCTTTGTTGTATCTAAAATAAGCACAGTCTATGGACTTGAACGGTTCTACTGAAAAATGAATGTGAAAAGATGGAAAAATAGAATCTAACAGGTCTGGTCTAACCAGTTGGAAAATAATGATTCCCTTATATCTGCCTTGAACAAAATCTATATACTTAGGGGTCTGCTTTTAAAAAATGTTGCTTTTCGAATGTCTCATCTTCCGTGCAATCATAAAAAAATACCTGTAATATCGTAATATGTAATTGTTCCTTTGCTATTGTTAACCAGGCAAATTTAACATTCCCTGACATTTAATCCCAAGAGAAAAATAGCCACAAGAACATCCAACCATGAGGTCTCATACACATGAAAGTTTTTGAGCTTTTTTTTGCAGCTTAAAAACACCTCTCCGTGTTATTCAATGGCCTCATACACACGCAGACGTTTTTGAGCTGTAAGTGGCATAGCGATTTTTAAGCTCCAAAAAAACCCACGACTAGCGCATTCTGAGGCTCCAGCACTAGAGCTGTAAAAACACTGATGCCGGTAAAAGCGCAAAAACGTGGCTTAGCGCTGTAACAGCGTTAACCTACTTTTCGGAGCATCATTTTTAAGCTGTAAATATGTGATTGGTCACTGTATGTCAGGAAAACCAGGAAATTCCTGTCTGTACATTACCCAAGAGTCCTTTGCACAGCCATGGGATTGTGGGTAGGAGAGAGAAGCAAAAGGAAAGATGGCAACTTCAGTGGCTCAACCAGAACTTATTGCAGCAGTGGAGGCCCACCCAGAACTGTTGGACTTGGCCCACCCTCAGCATAGAGACCACCTCCTCAAAATCAAGATCTGGCAGGAGATCAGTGCAGCAATCACCCCAGGATGGGAAGATATGTCACAAGGAGACAAGTAAGTCTATTTTCATTGAATGCATGATCTGTTTGTTGTGTAATGTAAATGAAGAATGCATAACCTTTATTAACCCTTATTTTCCATTGTTCTCTTCCTTTCCACTTTTCATTCAGCAAAATTCTACAGTGCAGGTGGAAATCCCTCCGGGATAGGGTGAGGAGAGATCTCACTGAGCAGGAGAAGGAGGCGCAGTCCGGAGCATCAGCCCCACCAAAAAAAAACATGTCTATCATCACAATCTGGCCTTCTTGTATCAGAAAAACACCAGCAGAGAGTACGTTTTTTTTTGTGTTCTTTTTACATCATATATTTCCCTATGTACATTGCTTTGCATACAATTTACTTTTTCCAGGGATATTGTTAATTAACTTTTTAAATTTTATTCTCTGCAGGACCACATCGAACATTGTGGACAGAAGGGAGGAGGCAGTGGAAGCGCCGGCGATGAACAGACCCACCAATGCCACGGACAGCACCGGCAACACATCTCCCCATGACACCAGTGTTGGCAGCATCAGCGTGACTAATGAGAATGTCTGAGAAGTGGCCAATGGGATGTCACATTCAGGAGTCAACACATGCCTGTCTGTCTATCTACCTACATACCAATCTAAACATATTTGTTCTTTTGCAGGAATCCAGGGACCTGGAGTTGACAAGTGGCAGCCAACAACATGGGGGGGTGCGTGGCGGTGTCCGTGGCCGTGGGCATAACCAGTGTCAGAGGAGGGACGGCTGCTGTGTAGAGACAGAGGTGTGGGTGCTAGCACTGCTGCAGGAAGTATGGCGGGAGAGGCGCAGTGTGGATGTGTGTTCTTAGATCCCAGGAACAAAAGCAACTGCTTCTGCCGCATCGTGTATAACATCCTGGAGGACATTGGGGGAGACCAGGAGAAGCAGTGTATGGATCGCATGTACGGTATTGTATGCAATACCGACATGACAAATTAAGTGGTGGTCCACCACTATTTGATCCATATACTGCTTCTCAGGATCCCCCAATGGCCCCTGGGACCTCAGCATCGTTAGCACCCCCCTCTCCCCTCCTCAACACCAGTCACCACCTACCATGCAACAGACCCCATATTACTCCCCCCCACCCCTAAGGTGAATGCCCACCATCCACCTCTTACCACTTTGTGCCTGAGCGCCAGCCCCATTCATTCCCCAATCCCCATATCCCCATGGTAATAAGGCACCCCCTCCACCTGTCACCAGTTGTAAATAACAATGTTAACGTTCTACAACTAAACATATATGTTTTAAAAAGAACATTTTGTCATTTTTTTTTAAATTTGTATAGGATGCACAACAGCACTCATTTGCATATGATTGCCTCGCACAGAATGAAAAGGACTCCTTTGCATATTGCCACACGTGTTGCTCTTGTTGCTTCGGACACCGTTGCGACGCCAAGGAAAATGTAATGGTGCAAGGACACAAAGCTTTGTCCTGTGGCAAGGAACCTAACATAAAAATTTAACATTTTCAAATAAAAACAGCATACAAATAAGAATTCCTACCCTAAGCCTAACACTTCACTAAACCTATCCCCTTACCCCTGTCCCCTAACCCAGAAATATGCAATTAGAGGACCTCCAGATGTTACAAAACTACAAGTCCCATCATGCCTCTGCCTCTGGGTGTCATGCTTGTGGCTGTCAGAGTTTTGCTATGCCTCGTGGGACTTGTAGTTCTGCAACAGCTGGAGGTCCACTAATTGCATATCCCTGCCCTAACCCATATGTTCACTTATTCATGAAATTTCACTTACTTGTGTGTCACAAGCAGCCGTTTCTCTGGTGACACAAAGCGCCTCATTACAGTGTCAATCCTCACCAGCCTTGGCCTGAGCCTCTCCAACAGCTCATCAAAGACCATCACAGACATCCGAGTGAAGTTTGGGAGTTTTTCAGGATGTATGTGCAGTTGGGTGTACATATTGGTGAAGTACCCCACAGACAGCTGCTGGGATACCACTGGATGCGTCCAAAATTGATGATGTCTGCTGCTTTTCTCCTCCTCCAACTGTCTCCTTCTCCACAGCCTCTGCAAGACAATCAGCAAGATTGCCTCGTCTATCTTCTGGATGACAGGATCCATTAGAAACTCCAAACAAATCACCAAATAACTCCAACAAACCTGCTCTCTCCTCTCTCTCTCCAACCAAAATGGCACGGGCAAATATTATTTAACATGTTTTAATTATTTTCCTTGGCATTGTGGGTAATTTGGGTGTGGAAAATAGCAAAGGGATGTCTTTTTAGAAAAAACGCTTATAGGCGCTAATGCGGGAAAACGCCTAGACGTCTAGATGCGCATTGACGTCAATGCATAACGCTGATAAAATCACGTTTTTAACACCTTTTTTCCTGGCGTCGGTACTAGCTTTATAGCTTGTATTTTTATATCGCCCGTGAGTTATCATTCACCAATAAGGAAATAGCCTAACACTATAGGTTGAGAACATTTAACCAGAAGGAGAAATAATATGAGGGAGACCTCTGCAATGTGTACAGTCTACAGCAATTCCTGTTTGAACAGCCCTATAAATGGGTGTCTGGCCCAGCTGCAGTGTGACGTGAAACGTTTAGTGGCACTGCTAAGGCTGGGTTCATGCCACAGCATGGAGTGGCTCACAGCAGGGGTCTGGTGCGTTCCAATTCACCATTTCAAGTCCAATTTCAGCCTGAATTTTTGGCTGAATTCGGACCTGAAACAGACCAGAAGATGCACACAACTCCAGTGCACACCGAAGCGGCTCAAGAGATGTGTGAACTGGCTCCATAGAGAGCCAGTCCCAATCTCCTGACATGTGAATTGGATGCGGGGAAATCCAGCTTAAATGTTCCAATTCACACTGTATCTGAAGGTTCTTTTGGCCGAATATGCATTCGTTCGGCTGTTCTCAAAGGATGTTCCATAGACCATACACAGTGCTGAAGTCTCCCTCATATAATTTCCTCTGTTAGTCCAATGTTCTTAGCCTGTTAGGCTATTTTCTCTACTGGTGAATGTTCAATCTCAAGGTTGAATGTTCTTAGAGCTTATAGAGATTATTAAGTTATCAACATTATGGGTATTATTCATTACACTTGCTGAAATGATGAGACGTTCACAAAAATTATTTTTTTATAAATAGACCTCTAAAAGCTAAGACAAAACATGTTTTTTTTAAGTTTTAGAGTGAAGTGGTATAAGAGCGCCTATGAAATTTTTATTGGTGCTTGTGTCCTCATTAGGAAGATTCACCCTCTCTATTTATCCTGTTTAATGTTATCACCAAGAGTGAAAGTGAAATTGGGTTATCACCAGAACAAGAATAACAGGGAAATCTTCTAATAGGGATACTACTAGTTCCAGTGATCCTGGTACTATGTACATCCAAAGAGTGAACCTTTAATCACAAGCTGATGGCTACAGTACTGGTGGTTCTGTGTAGCCAGCTCCTGGTTTCTAAGTGAAAGTAATGTGGCAGCTCCATAGCTGCTGCATCACTTTCACACAACCTGCAGCGTGGTGCCTCCCCTCCTCCCGTGGTTCCCTGGCTGTCCTGCACTTACCGATGCCTGGGAACACAGCAGTCTGCGGGGGGAGAGAGATTGCTGTGAGACCGAGGCAAATCCGTGCCTCGATCTCACATGCAAACAGTGAACACAGAAGTGGTCACTTCCGGTTTCATATACACACTTTCCTGGCCAGTACAGCCAGGTGCCAAGAACAGACTGTATGTTGCTGTGGGATTCACATGAGGTTCTGTGCGGTGATGAACATACCATGCAATCCAGTGCAGGCAGGTGCAGGCAAACACACTGCTTTTGCAACCTGCATTTGGGGTGGCGTTAACTTTGTATTGGCACTCACTGCAGAACGCAAATGGAGTGCATTTTGCATGCAGTGTGAATCTCACAGGAACATGCTGTGTGGGCATGGTGTGAACCAGCCCTGACTGCTGAATTCTGACTGTTAATCAATGCACCATTGCACTATGGTGGTAGGTTCAGATGTTGCAGATGAATGACCTAAGTCAGTGTTCCTCAACTCCAGTCCTCAAGGCCCACCAACAGGTCATGTTTTCAGGATTTCCATTATTTTGCACAGGTGATTTGATCAGTTTCACTGCCTTAGTAAATAGCACAGCCAATTCATCTGAGGGAAATCCTGAAAACATGACTTGTTGGTGGGCCTTGAGGACTGGAGTTGGGGAACACTGAACTACGTGACATCTTATCTTAAAGGTTGATGTGCAAAGGAAAAATTATCGCGTTTATCAATGAGCAAAGAAAAGAATTGGAGTTAGTGAAATGTAGCTGATAGGTGTGGAGGGAACGGAGTTCAAATGTATGACACCAAATTCTTTTTCTCTTGTGTAATATGACCACAAAGTACATAAGTGTAGTTAATGAATAACTGCTGCAATAGCAAGGTTTTTATTGCAAAAGATCCATATTTCCAGCTGAGAATTTGATGCAATTTAGTAATGCATATACAACGATAACCTTGAGTTTGCAAATTTTTCAGAGAAGCAGAATCATTGATTGCTGTTGTAGCAAGGTAAATGTAAAATATTGCATATGACTATTTCAGATTTAAATGTCCAAGCAGCAGTTGACGTTACTGGCTCTTTTTCAAACGTTTAACAGTCTATAATCATCCACTGTGCTGTAAATGTACACACATAACTGCATGAGTCAGAAGAGGAACACATCCTCACCCTCTTTGTTTATTCTGTTCCTACAGATGTACAGAGGTTCAATTAGAGAGAGAGTCAGTGTTTGGTCTGGTCTGTTCTGGGCTTCACAGGCTGGGAGTTAGGTTAAAGGGGGTGTACACCCTCATGGTTTCTCACCTTAATGCATTAAGGTGAAAAACCTTTTGTTGTGTAGCAGCCCCCCAGAGCCTCCGTAACACTTACCTGGGCCTGATAGTTCCAGCGACAGGGACAAGCACATCAGCTTCAGCCAGTGTCTTGGGTCCTCATTGGATAGATTGATAGCAGCAGGATCCATTGGCTCCCGCTGCTGTCAATCAAATCCAAAGACGCAAGAGCGGGGCCGAGTCCTGCTGTCTGTGTCAATGGAAGCAGCAGCAGGACACGGTAGCGTGCCCGCACGAGTGCCCCCATGGAAAGCACTTCTCCGTGGGGGCACTCGATGAGGGGAGAAGCCAAGAGCACCACTGGGGGACCCCAGAAGAAGAGGATCAGGGCCACTCTGTGCAAAACCCTTGCACAGAGGAGGTAAGTATAACATGTTTGTTATTTACAAAAAAAAAACCAAGCTTTACATCCCCTTTAATTCCCCCTGCCTTTACAAGTTGTTTCTGGAGCTTAGGGAGGGAGATTTCAAATGGCAAGCCTGAATATTGAGCATGGTCTAGCCAATTCCTGGGGAAGTGTGCCCAGATGGTGGCAGAGATCTTTGAGACGAATAGAGGGAGGGCTGCATGCCCTTGGAGCCCTTATGTCTGGATGCGGGACTACTCCAGAAGAGGTTGCACTTATGGATTGATCCTGTTCCAGGATTCTGTGAGTAAAACCTCCTTTACTTGTGCTCAAAAGTACTTAATGTTCCCCAGCCATAAGCCTATAGACCGTTCCAGTCTACCTGTTACTTGTGCTGCTGTTATTGAGCAAGAAGTGTCCTCTGCTAACAATATCTAACATTTGGAGTATCTATTACCACCCGAAACCCTCTCTTGTTACCAGTTTTACAAGCAAATACATTTTTAAAACACATCCTCTAGACTGTTCAATGAGCTGGAGGGAATGGACTGTTGCTGTGTGCCTGGCTGCCTCTGCATTGCTTGGGAAAGAACTTGTTAAACCACAGCAGCACCCACTGGGTTAGAGCTACATGAGGGGACTCAGTCCATGATTTCTCTTGAGTGCATGCAACCATCGCCAGTGGCAACCAACGAGAGGATCAAGAGCTAGGATGTTTTATGGACTTTCCAAAGGTGACTAGAGGAGGAGAGGCAGAGCTGTTATGTGTGTCTGGAGTCTGAGTTCACCCTTCATGTGGCGGAAAGAGAGAGAGAGCACCAAAATGGCACACATTTGCTTCTTTGGATACTGCAGGACAACCAGAGGCGCTATGTCGGGACACATGGACTAGCTGGCCGAAACCTGGGAGCTGATGACAGACACCAGTGTGAGGTTGGTACATTGTGGATGTTTCGCCTTGAGTATTATTTGGGGGCCAAACACTGCAGGCACTGTGGAGAGCCTTTGCTAAAGCTATTGTGCCACAATATGCCAGCACCATCTTACAGAATAAACTGGGAGTTGGGACTGTGTTCCGAAGTGTCATACCTCAGTCATTCTAGTCGTCTACCCTTTTACCATCCACCATTGGATGAGTCCAAAAATCTACAATGGCTGCTGCTTCTCTCCTCCTACAACTGTCTCGTTCTCCGCAGCCTCCGCAAGACAATCAGTAGGATTGCCTCGTCTATCTTCTGGATGATGGGATCCATAAGAAACTCCGAAAAAATCACCAAAAAACTACCAAAAACTCAAACTCACACCTGCTCTCTCCTCTCTCTCTCTCTCTCTCTCTCTCTCTCTAACCAAAGTGGCACTGACACGTGATATCTAACATGCCTTATTTATTTTCCTTGGCAGTGTGAGTAATTTGGGTGTGGAAAATAGCAAAAAAAAAAATATCAATGCATAACGCTGATAAAATCGCGTTTTAACGCTGCGGTTTGGGGGTCCGGGTGACAGTCATTTACGACTGTCTTCTGGGTTTATTACCCTATTCTTATATATTATTATTATTATTATTATTCCAGCTTGAGCTGTAGTGACTAAGCTGATGGTATTTTTGA
Source organism: Glandirana rugosa (assembly GCA_018402905.1). Lineage (NCBI taxonomy): Eukaryota > Metazoa > Chordata > Amphibia > Anura > Ranidae > Glandirana > Glandirana rugosa. The sequence continues at coordinate 91,538 of BLSH010239924.1, forward strand.
AAGTTCAGTGATGTAAATATTTTTAAAGTTTATTAAAGCCAATAATAAAAGGTCGCGGTCAATTTTATCCAACCAGTTAAAAAAGGTGTGTTGTGTTTTTTAATTTGAATTCCTTCTGTCTGCTGTCCCATGAAGGGAAAAGGGGGGAAACAGTTTCTAACCCCCCTTCCCTCATGGGACTGCGGCAGCTGAGTTTCAAGCATCCCCTAAGGTAAAAAATGCAGGAAACCTCCCATTGGTTTCCTTACTCTACTTTTTCATTGGTCATTTGGCCTCTAAAGAGGTCAGATGACCTCTATATCCAGGTAGTTTAGGTTTTGAGCGGGAAGAACATTTGACCAGAAGAAGAAATAATATGAGGGAGACCTCTGCAATGTGTACAGTGTACAACGAATACTGTGTGAACAGCCCTATAAATGGGTGTCTGGCTGACAGCTGGCCGAAGCCCGGGAGCTGATGACAGACACCAGTTTGAGGTTGGTACATTGTGGATGTTTCACCTTGAGTATTATCTGGGGGCCAAACACCTATGCTTAGTCTTCAGCAAGTGTCACTGTGGAGAGCCTTTGCTAGAGCTAAAGCTATTGCCACACCATATGCCACCGCCAACTTACAGAGTAAACTGGGAGTTGGGACTGTGTTCAGAAGTGTCGTACCTCAGTCATTCTAGTCGTCCACCCTTTTACCATCCACAACTACTGCTATATCCACCACAGTTGCCTCAGTGAGGTATGACGTGGAGGGGTTAAGCAAAGTATCATAAGGGAGCTGAATTCCGCCACTCAATCCTGTGCCAATAAGAGGATGCCTACAGTGGCAGAGGAGTGCGTGTCTGTAACACACCCAGAAGCTACTGACTCGGAGGAGTTGGTGGTTGCCGCTTAACCTGTGGTTGCTAAACCAGGAGAGCTGTGGCTGGACATAAGAGAAGGTGAGCACCAGGGGAGGTAATCAATGGGGATACTGATCTTGGGTCACCCAAGTTCAGGGCTGGCAATACAGAAGAGGAAGCTGAATAGTACTGGTAGACTGAGGGTGAGTCGTCTCATTCAGACAGGTCCTGGGCAGATCATCAAGAGAACCGGGAAGTCAGGCAGTCTCATAGGAGGGATCCAGAGAAGCTGGGACATAGGGAGCACATGGCCTAGATATTGACAGTTACTGAGAGACTGTGTCTTGATTGGTTGGATCTTTCCCCTCTGCATACCTTCAATCAGATGGTGGTACACAATTTCCCTTTCATATTAACAAAGTGTTCTGAATCTGAATAAGACCCATAAAGGGCTCATTAAGAGAGTCCTTAATGTGTGTGTACTACCTGGCAAGGTAGTAGAGGAGCTACCTCGGCTCTCCAGATTTCAACATATAGTACAGAAGAAGTTTGCTATGGAACAGGGGCGTTACTAGGTCTACAAAAGATCTGGGGCTAGAGCCCACAGCAGCGAAGTAAAGAAAGTCATACTCTTGAGCGGACATACATATATATAAATGTTGTTACATATCTGAGTGCAGATCCTCCTTACATCAGGGTCCCCAGAGAGCACCCCTTACATCAGGGTCCCCAGAGAGCCCCTTCCTTACATCAGGGTCCGCAGAGAGCCCCTTCCTTACATCAGGGTCCACAGAGAGCCCCTTCCTTACATCAGGGTCCACAGAGAGCCCCCCCCCTTACATCAGGGTCCCCAGAGAGCCTCCCCGTATATAAGGGTCCCCAGAGAGCCTCCCCATACATCAGGGTCCCCAGAGAGCCTCCCTATACATCAGGGTCCCCAGAAAGCCCCCTATACATCAGGGTCCCCAGAAAGCCCCCTATACATCAGGGTCCCCAGAGAGCCTCCCTGTACATCAGGGTCACCATAAAGCCTCCCCATACATCAGGATCTACAGAGAGCCTCCCCCTTGCATCAGGGTCTACAGAGAGCCTCCTCATACATCAGGGTCTACAGATACCCTGATGTATGAGGAGGCTCTCTGTAGACCCTGATGCACCCCTTACATCAGGGTCCCCAGAGAGCCTCCCCATACATCAGGGTCCCCAGAGAGCCTCCTTATACATCAGGGTCCCCAGAGAGCCTTTCCATACATCAAGGTCCCCAGAGAGCCTTTACATACATCAGGGTCCCCAGAGAGCCTTCCCATACATCAAGGTCCCCAGAGAGCCTCCCCATACATCAGGGTCCCCAGAGAGTCTCCCCATACATCAGGGTCCCCAGAGAGCCTCCCCATACATCAGGGTCCCCAGAGAACCTCTCCATAAATCGGGGTCCCCAGAGAGCCTCCCCATACATCAGGGTCCCCAGAGAGCTTCCCCACACATCAGAGAAAGAGGATGGTGGATGAAAGAGGGTGAAAGAGACCCCCTAGCCCTGCCTGCAGTCCCTACTGTCCCAGCATCTGTCTGTGTGGGTAGGTGTGTGTTGATCTACCTACCTCCCACCCGTCCTCGGTCAGCCTTTTTTCTTCCTGTTCCATGAAAGTCACAGCGAGCTAGGAGAGGAGCTTGGAGAAGGTGTGCAGGCTCTGGGAGGCACCAGGGATGCTGCTCAGGATGGTGATGAGGCCTCGTCTTCTCTCTCTCTCGCTCCCTACTGAGCTCTTCCCGGCTGCCCAGACTTCCTCTCCCTATTTGAAGATGCCACTGCCCTGCACCCCACCGCCACTGGACCAGCAGCGTCGGCTCCAGTCCAGGACCATAACAAGGGGGCTGGGCTCAACTGTTTAGGCCCCACAAGAACTAGCGTGGAAGAGGAGGAAGTAGAACCCTCCTCCACGTTGAATGCTGGGCAGGGAGGGAGTCGCGGCCATGTTGTCACTAGTTGCTAAACACTAGGTGGCTCTAGCAACTAGTGACCAGGAGTAGAGTCGGGTGGAGGCGAGGGTGGAGCTGAAACCAGTGCTACCGTGGCTCATTCTGCCCCTGCCTCCTGCATTCTGGACCGGGACATACCTGCTAATTGCAGAACTGCATCCACTCGGTAAGAGACTCGGGGCTATGGGCCCCAGACTCGGGGCTATAGCCCCAATAGCCACCCCCTAGCAACGCCCCTGCTATGGAATATGGGCTAGACTAGAGTATAAAGAACAGTCTGGCTCAAGGAAGAAGTTTATGAATATCTCTGTATTCCAAGACCTTGTAGGAACCCAAACTACTCCACCTACTGGAAAATGCTTAGAGACATCAAAGGCAATTGTTTCCTTGGCAGCTTCATTCACAAAAAATAAATTGGTCATAAAGAAAGCTGAACACAGAGATCAAGAATGGTCTGCTAATATGTGGGGCCCTGATAGGAGGATGGTGCAAACTTTTACAGATGACATGTTATGGAAGGTCTCATGTATAATGTATGGGAGATTTAATGTATGTGTCTAATGTATGTGTTTATGAACCATGCTGTGTGCCTGGCTGCCTCTGCATTGCTTGGGAAAGAAATTGTTAAACTGCAGCAGGCCTCTAAGGGGGTAGCTCTACATAACTATCTTCATCTTTTGTTTGCTCACTTTTTATATAGAAACCTATAATGTTCTGGGAATCTTATGTCATTGATGCACCCTAAATTAAATGTTCAATAGTAAAATCAAAATATTAAAGAGTAACTCCACATTTATTGAGGAAAAAAACAATCCCCCGTGGGTGGTAAACATACATTGCAGGGATTTTAACAAACTTTGTAACAGATTCCTACCTTTTGTTGTTCTGAAGACAAAGCTGTTGGGATGGTCTGGTTCATTATAATCAGATGTGCACTCTCAGTGTTCTAATGAGAAAAGCTGCAGGGTCTACACCCCTTTAGAAGTATTTAGCCCTTGGGGAGTATTCCACCAAAACTGAAATTCCTTTTGCAAGGGGTAAATTTGTATCTTAGTTCAGACGTCTGGAAAAATCAGTGAGCCAATCACACAAGCAAGAAATGACCTTTCTGGGGATGTTCTATGCACCAGTAATGTACAGAAAGCCTTCAGGTTGCAATATTGCATTGAACATTACAGAAAATTAGAGCAGCTTGAAAAGGAAGGGTCATTTTTATGAAGATTATATTACAACATGGGTTGTGTAGCAATTGTATATGCTATATTATTTTTTAATGGATTTATTCTTTTTCCACAAAAGTGGAGTTGCTCTGAACTGTAAAATGTTGAGAGCTAAAGCGTTTGACCAGACGTCCCTGGTTTCCAGAGGCTGTGCTGTGCCCTTTCAAACAGGCTGTCCAATCAGATCCTCAGTTTTTCAGATGGACCCTCCAATTTCCTCTTTGGAGCTGACACCCACTGCTATCCGAACCGATCCAATCCTGCCCGCAAAAAAACAGGCGGATGGTGGTCCTATTTTCCATCGGTCTGGTGGATCGAATCGGATTGGATGGAAATGGACAGGTGATCCGATTCCCCCATAGAGGAGAGCAGGACTGTGTCCATGTCCACTCTGCACAGTGGAGCGATCCCTCGCTGAGCAAGCAGAATCCGCTGCACAGAGGCCTTTCTCTGTGATCAGAGGTGGCCATTCCTGTACACAGAAGAAGTGAAAGTACCGCTAATCTGCCTCTCCCTCCCACCACTCCCCTAACATATTTGAAAGTTTTTTTGTGGGAACAAGTACCTTTTCTGACAGGTATCTGTCCCTACTTCTGAAATTATAACCTAGGGAAGAATTATGTAAGCTTGGCCTGCCCCACATCTAATTGAACCAGCAGCAGTGGACAGTGGGGGTACATTTTGCTGCGGTGTGATGTAGAGCATTGTGGCTGAGGCATATGTAGACCCCTGTCTGCTGTCTTTGCAGCTTTAGGGGGAGCATTTGGGGGGCAGCTAAGCCACATGTTTTTACTTCAGCACAACTCCAATACTGGCAATACTGTTTTTGAAAAGTCAAAGAGGAAACTAATGGGAATAACTACAGGGATTGCAATTGCAACCGGGCCCCTTGCTCCAGGGGGCCCATGTGCCTCCCTTGTACACTTGGATAGGAGGGATGGTGGGGGTGGCTTTTAGAGGAACCAATTTCCTCTATTTTCCTCCTAATGGAGGAGATTGCTTCCTCTATATGCTGCCCCCGCCGTCCCTCCTATCCAGTTTACTTGTCTTCTGCTGTTCCCAGGGTCCCTGTGTGCTTCCCTGCCCCCCCCCCCCCCACAGGGCTGCTATCTTCCCCCCCTCCTCTCTCCTGCCGGCTGCTGTAGAAGATGTATCATGATGGAGAGATGGGAAC
>BLSH010239924.1:100035-111582 GCA_018402905.1 Glandirana rugosa
TATCTATTTCACTTTCGTGTCGCACTCGCCACGAGGAACAGAGGGGGATCTCACGTCATGTACCGTCCTTCTCCATGTCAGTTAAAAAAATTTTCCGATAGATATACATAAACAAATATATATACACACACGTACATTGCGCCCGTATCCCGATCTCTGCTCAGCTGGATCCTGTGATCATAATGATCACAGGATCCAGCAGCAGCGTGCCGCATGGCCGCGCTGCGAGCTCCCGTTCTGCAGGACGTAAATACACGTTCTGTCAGAACGGGGAAGCTCCCACCCGGCCGTATATATACAGTGGCCGGGTGGGAGGTGGTTAAATATAAGCACACACATATATAAACACACACACTCATATATAAATGCACATATGCACACACATATAGACTCATGCACCCACATATACATGCACATACACATACATACATCTGCATGCACACACACATACATGCACACACACATACATGGGCACACACATATACATGCATACATGCACACACACATACACATACATGCACACACATATATATAAACAAATACATATAGATAGCCTTTTAAAAAAATTGACTGTACCTCTTCCTGCCATGTACTGCACTCTAGGGGGAGACAAGGAGCACCGCTCACGCTGTGCTTTCACTTTATCTATTAACAGAGCAGCTCGCCGCAGTGCAGATATACAGCTCGGCTGAGGATGGGGGAGCTCTTTATATCTAGCCATTCAAGGGGCCCCCTACAGCACGGGGCCCAGTCGCCATGGCGACTGCTGCGGCTCCTGTACGTCCGCCACTGCTCAGGAGGCATAGTCCTTCACTGAAAAAAGAGATGGGATGAGGCCAGGCGGTGCATGATCAGGAAGCCACCAGCTGAACCCATACAGTAAGAGCTAGTAGCTTCCTGATGACGTCATCAAAGAAGATGGCAGCACAGGACCAAGCGGAGGGCAGAAAAAAAGAGGATTACAGCAGAACAACACTGGATCTGCTGGGAAGCTGAGTACCTTAAATGTGCAGGATCCAAAACCAGGTAACCAGGGGTTAAAAAAGGAGATGCGGAGGTGGAGATCCACTTTCACACTGAGGCGCGGGCCGTGGTAGCGGTAAAGCACCGCTAGTTTTAGCGACACTTTGGCACCGCTAGCGGGGCGCTTTTAACCCTCCAGAAGGGGTTAAAGAGAGGTTAAAAGCACCCGCTTAACGCTTCTTTCAAAGCCGCACCCATTCATTTCAATGGCAGGGGCAGTTTAGGAGCGGTGTGTATGTACACCGCTCCCGCGCCGCCCCAAAGATGCTGCTTGCAGGACTTTTTTCCCATCCCGCAAGCACACCGCCCCAGTGGGAAAGCACTCGGGCTTTCACACTGGAGAAACAGAAGAGGCGTAATAAAGAATGTGTGTAGAGTTAAAAAACTTCTACACAATGGAACTGAAGCTTCAACATTCTCACTTCTGTCCAGCAGGCAAGTTGCACAAGAAACACCTGTGGGTCACTATACAGGACAGCCAGGTGACTCACTACTAAGGAGATGTGAAAATCTATGGCCAATAGGAGTGTAACTATAGCCAAACCAGGCCCACTGCGGCTAAGCAACTGTCCCAACTGGATTGTGGACACGGGAAAGGGCATCTGCATTATTCTGGAGTTTCCCAGCTCTATGCTCCACTGTGAACTTGATTGCTTGCAGAGCAAGGAATCCCCTTGTTATCACACATCCATTTAAGAGGGGCATGGTCAGTGACTAGTTTGAATGGTCTCCCCAATAGGTAATATTTCAGGGCATCTAAGGCCCATTTGATAGCTAAACATTCCTTCTCAAAAATGGCATAGTATTTCTCATGTCTGTTAAGCTTTCTGCTAAGGTAAACCACTGGGTGGTCCTCCCTGTCTCTGACCTGGGACAGTACAGCACCCAGTCCCACATCAGAGGTGTCTGGCTGTACCACAAACTCTTTTGTGAAATCTGGGGTCACAAGCACAGGTTGTGCACAGAAGGCTTGCTTCAACATTTGTAAAGCCTTCTCTGCCTCTGGATTCCACTTGATCATGACTAGCCCTCTACCCTTTGTCAGATCTATCTGTGGGGCGGCAGTGATGGCAAAATTGGGTATAAAATGCCTGTAGTACCCTGTGATCCCAAGAAATGCACAAACTTGCTTTTTATTTATAGGTTGGGCCACTTTTGAACTGCTTCAATTTTATTGATCTGTGGTTTAATCAGCCCCCGACCAAAATGTAGACAAGGTATATGGTCTCCTCCAAGCCTATGGCACACTTTCTGGGGTTGGCAGTGAGTCCTGCTTTCCTAAGAGAATCTACTACTGCTTGCACCTGGGGCAAATGGGATTCCCAATCTGGACTGTGGATGACTACATCGTCCAAATAGGCGGCTGTGTATTGGCGATGTGGTCTTAAGGTCTTATCCATCATTCTCTGGAACGAGGCAGGAGCACCATGCAAGCCAAAAGGCATCCGCTTATAACGGAAGGACCCCTCGGGGGTAGAAAGGCAGTTTTCTCTTTCGCAGACTCCGTTAGGGGTAGCTGCCAATAACCTTTACTGAGATCTTACGTAGTTATATTCCGGGCACTACCCAATCTGTCAACAAGCTCATCAACCCAAGGCATCAGGTATGCATCGAATTTGGACTCGCTGTTCAACTTTCTGAAATCATTACAAAACCTTATCGTTCCATCTGGTTTTGGGACCAATACTATGGGACTTGACCAGCCCCTGTGGGACTCCTCTATCACGTCCAGCTCTAACATGTTCTTTATTTCATTTGGCCTCATGTATTCTATAGGGCTTTACATTTACGAGGACACCAGGTTCCATAATTATGTCATGTTGTATAACTGTGGTCAGTCCGGGCGGGTGAGAGAAAAAGTCTATATTCTTACTCACAAACTCCTTAACGTCCTTCTGTTAGGCCACTGACAAGGTTTCAGTTATGGGTACTTCCGGAGTCACAGGGGGGATATGCCCTTTTAGGGGGTTGGCATTGCCAGTAAAGTCTCTCTGTCCTTCCAAGGTTTCAAGAGATTAACGTGATATATTTGTTCTGGTTTCCTTTTCCCTGGCTGGTAAACTTTGTAGTTTACTTCCCCTACTCTTGCCACAATTTCAAAGGGACCTTGCCACTTTGCTAGGAATTTACTCCCAACTGTGGGGACTAGTACCAGCACTCTATCACCATGGCTGAAGACTCTGGTCTTGGCACCCTGATTATAAACCCCTTCTCTGGGCCTCCTGGGCTTGCTCCATATGTTCCCGTACAAGCGGCATAACAGCAGCGATTCTATCTTGCACCTTGAGATATGCTCGATGATGCTTCTTAAAGGCGTGGTCGCTCCCTCCCACATTTCTTTTTCAACATCTAGCAATCCCCTGGGGTGTCTACCATACAGTAGTTCAAAAGGGGAGTAGCCTGTAGATGCCTGAGGTACCTCTTGTATGGCAAACATGAGGTATGGCAGCAAGAAATCCCAATTTCTCCCATCTTTGTCCACCACCATGTTTAACATGCTTTTGAGCGTTTTGTTAAATTTCTCCAAGATTAGTTTGCGGGTGGTAGACAGAAGTACGGCGGTGGGAGATTTTGAACAACTTACACAGTTCTTTCATGACTTGGGCCATAAATGGGGTGCCTTAATCTGTTGATATGTCTTTTGGTATACCCACATGACTAAATACCTGGACAAGCTCTTTAGAAATAGTTTTAGCTGAGGTATTACGTAAGGGAATGGCTTCAGTATATCGCATGGCATAGTCCAGTATTACCAGTATTTGCTGATGGCCCCGGGCAGACTTTACTACTGGTTCCACCAGATCCATGCCAATTATTTCAAAAGGCACTTCAATTATTGGTAACGGTACCAGCGGCTTGTGAAAATGAGGCGATTGTGCAAAATACTGACACTCTGGGCAAGACTCACATTATTCTTTGACATCTGCATATAACCTGGGCCAAAATAATCTCTGGGTTATTCTTTCATTGATCTTCTCTATACCCAGATGTCCACCCATCATATGACCATGGGCTAAGTCTAACACCATCCGGCAATAGGATTTGGGAACCACTAGCTGCTCTACCTCCTCCTCCCCTTGCTTTACTACCTGATACAGCAAGTTATTTTTAAGAGCCATGTAGGGAAAAGAAACCCCTACATTAGATTCAACAGGTTCCTCATCTATCCTTTTAATGTTTTCTCTGGCTCTATTGAGTGTGGCGTCTTTTAGTTGTTCCGTACAAAGATCACCTTTCCTGACATCAGGCACCACATTCTGTCCACTCTCATTATTAGAGTCAGAGATGATTTCTCATGGGTTAAACAAGTCCTTGGCAGCAGTATATCTCTCTGCCAGGTCCAGCAGCTGATTTGCAGTCTTAGGGTCCCCATGGCTGACCCACTTCCTCAACGTGGCAGGGAGCGCCGGTAAATAATGGTCCATGACCACAATCTTAGGGCCCAACAAAGTCTCTGGCCGTAGCCATTTCTTGGTGAGGTGTATCAAATCAAACATTTGTGAGAGTGGCTTGTCTGTACTGTATGACCAGCAATACACCCGTTGAGCCTGGGCTGCAATGGTGACGCCCATGCGTGCAAGCATCTCGGCTTTCAGTGTCTCATAATACTGGGAAGCATCTAGTCCCAAGTCATAATAGGCCTTTTCGGTTTCTCCTGTCAGAAAAGGCGCTAGCAGTCCTGCCCATTGCTCTTTTTGCCATTCTTCTCGAACAGCGACTCTTTCAAAAGTTGCTAGGTATGCTTCCACATCATCTGCAGGTGTCATTTTCTGAAGGAAATTGCTGGCACGCACCATTTTCTGTTCCACTGGTAAAGGACTTGTGGACCCCTTCTTTAACTCCACCAGAGCCTCCGTAAACTGGCGATTTGCCTCCTGCTGAGCTGCAATGGGCTGTGCGACCTGGCGATTAGTTTCCTGCTGCTGGCGATTGTTTTCTTGCTGGGTTGCAGTGGCCTGCAGCAGGGCTTTTAACATGTCCTCCATTTTGTTTAAGAAGGTGCCCACCGGAAATCCACCATGTGTGGGGGTTTAGCTCAATGGGGATCACCTTCCCTGGCAAAAAAAGGTAGTCTAACGGCAGGTTTTCTTAAAAGCTGACTTGTAGCCAGTTTTATTTTTAAAAGATTGCATGAAAATCAAACAGACAAAATAGAAAATAAATCCTTGCCATCCAGGCTCTTACTAAAGATTGCAGTTTTCCTAACTGAACGGTGAAGGGCTTCTCCCAGTCAAACACAAAACAAAGACAGTCCAAGCCTATTTGTTTCAGTCATAAAGTAAACTTCAGTTCAGCAGCTCTCTCAGGCTTGATGTCTCCTGAGTCCCAGGCCAGAGCAAAACTTTGCTCTCCTTCTGCTTATTTATACCACCTGTTGGTGGACACCAGTGAAACGCAAAATCTGGTGCGGAACAAACCCTGCCAAGGTGGGTGGTAAAACCCGGACCACCAAAAAGGGAGTATATTGAATAATCCTTAAAAACAAAGTAGGTAAGTATTCCCTATTTCACTATGATCGAAATATATCTAGATCTCACCAATAGAGCATCAAATAAGTAAGCAAATAAGTCACAAAATAGGTGATTCCACTGTTACAAAACATAGGTATACATATATCACAGTATAGTTAAGATGAGCATTAATAAAGTGCTAGTGCTAAAGTGATGTGGAGAAAGAACAACAGTAGTGTCTGTGATAGAAAATCCACTTTTTCCAAGATAGTATAAATATTAACGGGTGCAGGTATGGCAAAATAAACAGGTGCTGATAGTCCAATAGTGCAAGAGACCAACGAAGCACTGTACTCAAACGTCTTATTGTTCAAATTAACTTTAGGATAAATGTTATAATGCTGTGTGCTTCGTTTCCCGATGATATTTGTTTGTGCAAAATTCCACTGTGCTGCCCACTACCAGGTGAATTGGGGGCTCACCTCAGTAAGCGACCCCACTGGGTCTAGTCACACATAAAATGTATGTTAATATAGTGATTCTTAGTGCAGTTTCCACTGTGCAGTCCTCCACCAGGTGGATTGGAGGCTCACCTCAGTATGCGACCCCACTGGGTCTAGCCACTCATATGTTTAGAGATACTCCACCTCAGGTGGACCGACTCTCTTATGGAACGCTAGACAAACTTCTCCAATACTGTAGTTCTCAAACTCAGTGACCCACCGGGTCCTGCCGTGGGTTTGTTTCCAATGTCACTTCCGCACATAGATAAATCAATTGCAGGTAAACATGAAAAAGAAAACCTCTAATAGAGCAGTATGTCCAACCAGGCATCAAATACAGAAAGCCGCACTACCCCTTTAAAAATACACTCACATTTATTATAAAATTATACAGCATAAAAACAGAAGCGTCTCACATAGTCTTCAACAAAATGGCTGCAAGACCTGCATCACGCATGCACTAATAATGACACTATTAGCTCAAAACTGACATAATAGATACCAACAAAATGGCAGCGGTATCTGACACTGCGCATGCGCGAGTGTGAATTACTGATCGTCCATTCTACATGCATGGAGGTTCGTATGGGTGTGCTTGCTTATAATATAAAATATAACTCATAACTCCTTGATCCTAGTAGACTCTCACGCAGCCTACCTTACTCCCTAGGAGATTAGTGAAACCATTTATACTGGTCTGCAAACCACTAATCATAAGGCCACAACAAAATGGCTGACTAACCCCTATTTTGCCAATGTAAAGCTTGCGGCGGCCGGAAGTCATAGCAAAAATCCCAATTTTTGTTAATTAGCCTCACCTGACCCTTACCCGTAGCTATATAAATCCACTCTAAACAACTGCTCGGTTTACTCCTCCAGACTAAGCCATGTTGGATGGTGGCGTAACATGTAGAGGTGTAGCCTGACGGTGGTATCGTTTGAAGACTATGTGAGATGCTTTCTGTTTCTGATTCACACCAGGATCTCCAGAAATGGGTCCAAAGCTTTAATCAATGATCACATCATAACAGCAGAGAGCGACATTTCGGAGCCACGCAGGACCCCTTCATCAGGCATGTGACAGACAGACACACACACATATATAGACAAACAGACACACTCACACCACTGCATGCCTGCACACTTTTCCTCTCTCGATGAATACACATGGATCTCTGCACCCTCCTGTTATCTCCGCCCTCATCCAGTCCCCACCAGCTCTGCAGCTCTCCTTGGCAGAAGATTTAATAGATATAAAGATGAAAACATAACTGAAAGTCTGCTTTAAGAACAGTGAACCAGCAGGAAAAAATAATATCAGGGAGACCTCAGCACTGTGTTACTGCCTACAGAGAATTCTGTGCGAATAGTCAAACAAATGGGTGTTTGGCTGAGCAAACCTCCACCTGCAGTGTGAAGTAAAACATCTAAATCAGCTTTTCCCAAATGTTTTAACATGGAGGAACCCTTGAAATCACCTATTTCTTCAGGATCCCCTAGCAACCTCTGGAGGAACTGTGCTTGAGTAACCCTGATCTAAATGTTGCACTTCACACTGCAGTTTACCAAGCTGAACACCCATCGAATGTTCTTAGCTTATGGTCTAAAGCTGGGCACACACTGTGTGAAATTTGGCCAGTTCAGCGGGAACCGGACAACTTTTGGTCAGTGTGTACAGCAGTCTGTCCAACAGGAGCCAGCCTAACGATCAGCTTTTGGTCGAAGGGACATCCTGGAAAACCAGCATCTGATCAGCGCTTGTAGCCACTGGCTGCTAGAGTTTATCAGTGTGCTCTAGCACGGGGACATTCCCCTGTCAGCAGGGCCGGCTCTACCACTAGGCGGAGTAGGCGGCCACCTAGGGTGCACTCCCACCTGGGACGCCTGGCCACTGTTGATCTGTCACTGGCTGCTCTGCATTGATTCATGTAAAAACTGACACTGTCTGACTGAGATAATGAGATTGTATTATCACATGCCATTTGGAAATGTATATAGAAATAGTGACTAATCTGCCAAATCCCCCCCGTGAGGCTGTATTTAATGGGCACAGTTGAAGCTGTATTTGATGGGTACAGGTGAGGCTGTATCGATTGGCACTGGTGAAGCTGTATTTGATGGGCACAGTTGAGGCTGTATTGATTGGCGCTGGTGAAGCTGTATTTGATTGGCGCTGGTGAAGCTGCATTTGATTGGCGCTGATCAGGCTGGGCAGGGAAAAGTGGGTGGATTCAGGGGTGGCAAACTGAGGTTTCGCCTAGGGTGTAAAAAATCCTTGCACCAGCCCTGCCTGTCAGAATACAATAGCACAGCAGGGGGGATCACCGTGCCAACATTGCTTGTGTTGGTATGGTCAGGTTTTTTTTTTTTGTTCAACCCACCATGTACAAACTTGTAGTGTGTACTTGGCTTTAGGCTATTTTCTGTCTGGATGAATGTTAACTCTTATAGCTGAACGTTCTTTTGGCTATTTTTTTTCTTAGGATCATATGTTAGGGAACGTTACATTTGCCTGGCGAAAGGCAACAGAGAAACAATTACACACATACTGTATATTATTAACATTACAAATATTATTCATTACGCTTCCACAAATGATGAGACATTTGAAAAGCGGGTTTTTTTATTAATAAACCCTAAAAGTATGACTAAGACCCCTTTCACACTGGAGCTGCTATTCGGGGCGTCAGCAGGGCGCTTTTAACCCCCCCCCCCCCACAAGGGGTTAAAAAAGGGGTTAAAAGTGGCAGCGAGCGGCACTTCCAAAACGGTGTTTACCCGCTTTGGAATCGCTGCCCATTCATTTCAATGGGCAGGGGCGGTGGAGGAAGGAGGTATACACCACTCCCGCACCACCCCAAAGATGCTGCTTGCAGGGCTTTTTTTCCCGTCCTGAAAGTGCACCGCCCCAGTGTGAAAGCACTCAGGTTTTCACACTGGGGTGGATTGGGGGGAGTTTTTCAGGCGCTTCACGGACGCAGTCCTTAGCGTAAAGCGCCTGAAAAAGTCCCAGTGTGAAAGGGGTCTAAAGGGAAACTTTTTTTAAGTTTTGGAGAGAAGAGGGTTTAGAACACCTGTCAGGTTGTTATTTTTTTTTTTTAAGAAATCCTTTTATTGTGTATATAAATACAAACAATACACAAACGTATAAAAAAAAATTGTAAAAAATAATGAAAAACAAAAAATTGAAAAAAAAAATGAATGATACCGTCCACTGCCCTACCGACACCAATCTCTGCCCTACTGACACCAATCTCTGCCCTAATGACACCGTCCACTGCTCTACTGACACAGTATTTACACATGCGCACACATATGTTTGATCTTTGGGGTGCACACCCTAATGCAATATTCTGTGCACACCAACAGTACGCAAGTAGGATATAACCCAATTTTGGTTAGCCTAGAGTTAACCTGGAGGGAATACATGAAATGCATGGTGGGTCTCTTAGTCAGCTGTTGCAGTGGACGGTTCTACCAGCCAGTTAGCCCACACTCTATCATATTTTTTCGGGCAGCCTCTATGTAGATAAGCGTCTTTATAGAGGGGCAACGTTGTTGACATGCTTTCTCCAAAGGGAGAAAGAAGGTAAGGCCTGTTTTTTTTCCGACATAGGGTGATCATTTTCCTTGCATAAAATAGAAGGAGGCCAATCAGGGTCCTTTCGGCAACCCTAGGCACCAGCTACTCCACCAACCCCAGCAGGCAAATTTTTGGAGACGGAACAATAAAAACAACTACAATCTCGTTCACCAAAGGGAGTTCTTGTGTCCAATAGGTATTGATTACAAGACAGGACCAAAATATATAAATAAAATCTCCCGGGACAGAGTCAGCATTTCGAAGAAAGGGAGGTCCTCATTTTGTGCAAACGGTATGGAGTAAGATACGCCCTGTGAACCATCTTATACTGTATGAGGCGGTCTCTTAGGGACAAGAAATTTAAATGGACAATCCCATACGTCATCCCAATCTGCAGAGTCAAGCTTTGGAATATCATGACCTGTCAGGTTTATATTGGTGTTTGTGTACCCATGAGGAAGATTCACCCTGTCTATTCATCCTGTTTAACGTTATCACCGAGAGTGAAAGTGAAAGAAAATCCCAAAATTTTGGTTGTAACCAGAACAAGAATAGGGGCAAAATCTTTTAATAGGGACACAAATTCTAGTGTCACTGGTGACAAGCAAGAAATCCCTAATTTTGGAGATTTCTTCTCGCTTCCCGTTTTGGATATGGGGCAGGAAGTGAAGGGAAATCTCTCTAATGGGAAGCAGATGGCAAAAAACTGACAGAGGTTTTAACCCTGCTTTACTTTATCCAAAATAAAAAAATTCACTTTAATTGCTGAAATCTGATTGCTGTGAATTAATGCACCTTTGCATTTTTTTTGCACTTCAGTGGTAGATTAGGATGTTTTAAGAGCACGTGAATGAATCTGGGGTTTTATCTTAAGGCAGGGTTCACACTATCCGACACAAAAACGGTCAGACTTTTGATCCTACTTTGCATTGCAACATCGTTCCTACTTCTGTCCTACTTTGGTCCTACTACCATCCGACTTGAATGAACAAGATAAGATTTTGCTCCGACTTTGAGATAGTGACTTGTCCTTTGACCAATCAAAACAATCCCAGTGTGAGATAAATTCCTTTTACTGCTGCTGTAATCACCAAGTCAGATGTCACAAGTCGGATGGTTAGAACAAGAATCCGACTTTGATCCTACTTCAATGATATTCAATGGGCTGAATGAGGCTGGGTTCACACTAGTCCGATTCTCGGACCGACATGAAGAGCACAAGTTGCATTACGTCACAAAAACAATGATTCCCTATGAGAGCCGTCTTAACTGGTCCGACATGTGTTTTTCAAAGTCGGAGCGACTTTGAAAAAGGTTCCTGTACTACTTTTGTCCGACTTTGATCCTACTTTAGCCCATTGAAAAGCATTGAAGTCGGATCAAAGTCGTATCAGTGTCTTCACTGATCCGACTTTGGCATGCGACTTGTGCTCTGGGGATCTTGAAGGGGAACTCCACACCATTTTTTTTTTTTTTAAAAACTGGCATGGGGTCCCCCTCCAGGAGCATACCAGGCCCTTTGGTCTGGTACGGGTTTTAAGGGGAACCCCACGCCGAAAAAACGGCATGGGGGTCCCCCCAAAATCCATACCAGACCCTTATCCGAGCACGCAACCCGGCAGGCCAGGAAAGGGGGTGGGGACGAGCGAGCGGCCCCCTCCCTCCTGGACCATACCAGGCCGCGTGCCCTCAACATGGGGAGTATGGGTGCTTTGGGGCAGGGGGGGCTCTGCGCCCCCCACCCCAAAGCACCTTGTCCCCATGTTGATGAGGACAAGGGCCTCTTCCCGACAACCCTGGCCGGTGGTTGTCGGGGTCTGCGGGCGGGGACTCATCGGAATCTGGAAGCCCCCTTTAACAAGGGGGCCCCCAGATGCCGGCCCCCCACCCTATGTAAATGAGTATGGGGTACATCGTACCCCTACCCATTTACCTGGGAAGAAATATGTACACAAAAAAAAAAACACACAGCTTTTTAAAATATTTT
>BLSH010239924.1:111592-124388 GCA_018402905.1 Glandirana rugosa
GAAGGGGACAGCGGAGAAGACGCCGCAGAGGAGAAGAAAAGACCCCTCAGAAGAAGACCCCGCAAAAGAGCCGAAGAAAAGAAGACACCGGAGAGGGGAGAAGACGCCGGAACAGATTTAATAAAATATTTTAAAAAGCTGTGTGTTTTTTTTTTGTGTACATATTTCTTCCCAGGTAAATGGGTAGGGGTACGATGTACCCCATACTCATTTACATAGGGTGGGGGGCCGGCATCTGGGGGCCCCCTTGTTAAAGGGGGCTTCCAGATTCCGATGAGTCCCCGCCCGCAGACCCCGACAACCACCGGCCAGGGTTGTCGGGAAGAGGCCCTTGTCCTCATCAACATGGGGACAAGGTGCTTTGGGGTGGGGGGCGCAGAGCCCCCCCTGCCCCAAAGCACCCATACTCCCCATGTTGAGGGCACGCGGCCTGGTATGGTCCAGGAGGGAGGGGGCCGCTCGCTCGTCCCCACCCCCTTTCCTGGCCTGCCGGGTTGCGTGCACGGATAAGGGTCTGGTATGGATTTTGGGGGGACCCCCACGCCGTTTTTTCGGCGTGGGGTTTCCCCTTAAAACTACCAGACCAAAGGGCCTGGTATGCTCCTGGAGGGGGACCCCATGCCAGTTTTTTTTTTTTAAATTTGGCGTGGAGTTCCCCTTCAAGATCCCCAGAGCACAAAGTGCCTGGCATTGTCGGGATCAAAGTCGGATCCCTGTTCACAGACAAACGGTCCGACTTTGACCCCATGTAGGACCGCAAATCGTACAGCAAAGTAGGATCAAAGTCGGGCCGTTTTTTTGTCGGATAGTGTGAACCCAGCCTTAGGACCAAAGTCGGACCAAAGTAGTACAGGAACCTTTTTCAAAGTCGGAACGACTTGTGTCGGACCAGTTAAGACGGCTCTCATAGGGAAACATTGATTTGGTGATGTAATGCGACTTGTGCTCACAATGTCGGTCCATTTGTCGGACAAGTGTGAACCCAGCCTAAAGGTTGACGTGCAAGGAGTGACAGTGTGAGACCCTGCCACTGTGAAAATGGAACACTGGGTTTGCACATGTGCAGAACTGGGTACACCCAGATTGGGCTCCATAGTTTGGAGATTGCAAAGTGTCTTGGGAGTGGGAAGAAATCTCCACCCCAGTGTCCAAGTTTTGTTGAAGACCGGCAGGGTGTGTGTCCAGGTGCACACGGCCCTTATAATACAGGCTTGGAAATATACAGAGGGGAGGTGCGCCTATCTGAAGACAGGTGTGATCCTGTCTAGAGACAAACGTAATCTTCTCAGGAGACAGCACTCCATGTTGGAGAGATTCCATGCCCATTGGACTGAGAGAGCTGAGACAGCTGAATTGGTCTGGCAGACTAAGTTCTGTCAGTTCTGGCAGGCGTTTTTTTATTAAGGCCTCATTTACACTGCTACTGGTAAACTGACGTTTTGAGGCATTTGGGCACTTTTTTCAGCTGCTCCTGAACTTTCCTCTATGTTATCTTATCAGTACATTTACACAGGGACGTTTAGGGTCGTTTCCAGGCAGTTGAGTTTAAGGCTCCATTTACACAGGATGCTATATGAACCTCCTCTGAACGATTTTTCTTGACAGCATCTAAAATGGCCGTTTTGCCACATTTTGCATGCCACGTATAGCCGCGTTTGTGTCTAGTAACGTTTTAAAAAAAAATAATTTTTTTTTTTAGAATGGAAATGCCTGTAAACGAAACGGTTCACCCTAATCACCCTGTGTGGCACAGATCTCCCTGCTGATATTTCACACGGGGCTCTTAAAAATTAATAAAAAAATAAAATATTAAAAGTAAAACTACTGACACCATCCACTGCCCTACTGACAACAACCACTGCACTACAGGCAAGTCCACTGCTCCACTGACACCATCCATGTTTTAATACTTTTGGAGTGCACACCCTAATGCAATAGGCTGCACACACCTATGTCTGTTGTAATAAAAGTGGTTTGACCGGCCTATAAAACACAGTTTGGACTGGCATGAACTTCACTAAACTTGTCCACCACTGAGCTAACCAACCCCCATATAGCAAAGGGTAAAACTTATTGCACTGAGCAAAGAAAGAGAGTTAAGCCCCGTACACACGGTTCGACGATCATATACAACAGGTCGTACTCACGACCGTTGTATGCGAAATCGATCGTTCGTATGCGCGATTTGAACAGTCGAACATACGACGGTCATACAAGGGAGTTGTATGGGCAGACTAGAAAACTTGGTCGTACCAACAAGCGCTCATACGACCGTTATATCGTGTGTACAGAGAAGTTGGTACAACAAAGTTGTATTGTGCAAAACACGCATGCTCCGCAGTCAGGAACGGCCAGATGCTGATTACATGCACCTGAACGTTCTTTCTTTGGTCGTACGATCGTGTAGTGCAGTCAGTATGCTGCATACAACAGCCAACATACGATTCGACACGATCGTACGTGCGATCGTCGAACCGTGTGTACGGGGCTTTAGCTGATAGGCGTGGAGGAAACTGGGTTCAGGTCAGGTGTATGACACTGATTTTTTTTTCTCTTGTGTAACATGGCCATAAAGCACATAAATGTGAATGAATAACTGCTGCAATAGAAAATCATATTGGAGTTTTTTTATTGTAAAAGATCGGTATTTCCATTTGATGCAATTTAGTAACGCATATACAGTGATAACATTTAATTTGCAAACTTTTCAGAGAAGCAGAATCATTAATTATTAACTTTTCAAATGTTTAACAGGCTATCATTATCTGCATTGCTGTAAATTTACACACAGAGCTGAATGAGTCAGAAGAGGATCTCATCACGCTCGCCCTCTTTGCTTGCTCTGTTGGAAAGAGACTGAAGATAAAAATCTTCATACTCCATTTGTTCTCTTTTTTGGAAACCTATAATGCTTTGTGGATCTTGTGTTATTGATGCAGCCTAAATTAAAGCAGAGTTCCACCCAAAAGTGGAACTTCCGCTTTAAGGACTCCTTACCCCCTGACATACCACATTTGGCATGTCATTTTTTTTTGGGGGGCGGAGTGGGTACCTAGTTTTGACAGGTACCTCGCTCCCACTTCCTACTCTTGCAGTCTTGCCACCTAGACGACTCCTCCTTTCCCCCGCCCTCTCTGCATTCTTCTGGGACATGTCACAGGTCCCAGAAGATTGCCTGGCCACTGAGAGCGCTCAGCGCGCGCCCGGCTGTGAAAACAAGAAGAAGGCGGCGCCTCTAGGTGCAGATGTTACAAATTTATTATGCAAAATAGAGTTTAACAACTCTCATGTGTGTAAGAAAGGCAAGCATATCTGCAGGAAGATAGTCCAGGCAGCAAGGTCCATAGTGTTCATAGTCTCTGTGGTGCTGTATCCACAAAATGGCGTTCCGGGAGAGCCAAAGTGACTGCCGGCTGTTGTCAGTATCCGCTCGTTCGTAAAACATCCAGAGCACAGTGAGACAGCATGTACAGCGTCCTACGTCACTAGAATGCAACGCGTTTCTGAGCATGCAGCCTGTGATGGAAACAACAGGCGCGCTCTTTCCTCAGGCATATCCCGAGACGGATTATTGCTGCTATATATCGGGGAAGGGTGACATCTAGTGGTGTAGTGTCGGTACTAATCTCATAATTAATGCCATAATTAATGGTGCAAGATTATAAAATACATTATAAATAAAAAATGTTCAGTGATACTGCGATAAAAACATGTATATAAGAAATACGGGATATTATGAAAAACCAACATAATCTATAAAAAAAAAAAATATATATATATATATATATATGGAAAAACAATTATAAAAATTGATCAATAAAATACATCTATATTAAAAATGCATATATAAAAAGATATATATATATACATGTAGGAGTGCGAGCTACCACAATGCATATACCCATGTGTGTACACCCATGTGCACACCCTATAATCATGTTACTACACTTCAGAAAAACATTCCTGCGCCCGGCTGTGAAACCGCAGATTGTCACAGCCGGATGCCCACACTTACAATGACCTTGCAGCCGAGAGGCGGAGGAGAGGAGTGAGGCTTCGGGTGACCGCATCGCTGGTCTGTGGGACAGGTGAGTGGCTGTTTATTAAAAGTCAGCAGCTACACTTTTTGTAGCTGTTGACTTTTAATAAACTGAAAAACGAGTGGAACAACGCTTTGAATGTAAGTTAGTAAAATAAAAAAATTAATGAATAACTCCACTTTTGTTGAGAAAAAAATAGTACCTTCTAGGTGATTAACATACATTGCAGGGATTGTAACAAACGTTGTAGCAGATTCCTACTGTAGTGCCCCTTCCCTGGGCTGGCTAAAGGTAAGCCCCGTACACACGATCAGAAAATTGCAGGGAAAATACCGCTTTCTAAGCGATCATACGATAATCGGATCTTTAGTACAGAGCTTTCGAGAGCCGATCATGACAGTTCATCCAATAGTATGTAAACGCACATGCAGGAAAAATGTTCTTGCATGGTGCCCAATTGTACGATTTTTGTTTAACCAGTACAGTTGTCGTTCGAAAATGCAATACAAATACACTACAACACATGACATCACTTCCGATTCTTTATTCTGTCGTACAAGAATTTTAGTGGCTAAAGTAGACTCTTCCCATTCGATCTGAGATTAGCTTGCAAAAAAAAAAACGGCGATCATTCGTCCGATAATCTCATCGTGTTTACCGGGCATTAGTGTATGACTCTACTTTAACCAGCTGAGCTACATATTTGCTTTTTAGGTGTGATCAGGTTTATCCCAAAACCTAGGGACCGGTTGCTTCTTCCTGCCTTTTCAAGAATGTTCCAGAAATAGTGCGGGAGGTTTAATCCCTGGGTTATAAATAGTTATTTAACCTTAACCAATTTTGTCCTGGGAGGCTGATCCAGAATGTGTGACTGGGGAGAAGATTAATATTTGGAAGGATCTGATCAGAGTGCACTCTCTCCTGGGGTCTCCACCCTGAGAGAGTGTTCCAGAGATGTTACTGCAGCAAGGGCTCAACAGGTGCCATGTCCTGGGGGGCCTGGAATATAGTACTTCTAGAAGCTGGGCTGGAGAAGGATAACTTCACTGAGGAATTGTGTGAGAGGTCCTTTCGCATGCTAATCCAGGTGTGGAAGTGTTTGAGGGATAGATGTGAGAGGTTGATGCTAAGGACTGTGACTTCTGGTAGGGTCTCAGATTAACTGGCGGTTCCCTCTACTATCAGCATTATTTTGAAGCTGCCACTATAGGGCCCAATACTGCTGAATCAGGATTTTTTTCAAGGAATCTGTGCTCCAAGATCGGTATGTTCATTTGAGTATTCTGCACCCTCATCCCTTCTCCCTGCATTTGTTCAAGACCTGCAATGAATCTTCAAAAAGACACCACTAAGCCTAAATTTGTTGATTTGTTTTTGGAACTGAAAACAGCATGGGCAGCCTCTGAATAGGTAAGGGAGACCTATTTATTTGCAGCAGCCCTTTCTGGGGTTAGCACTGAATATCTTTATTTCTCTGAAGACAAGGTGTTGGGAGGGTCGTATTCATTATAATCAAGTGGTGCACTCTTGGGGGTCTGTATCCCTTTAGAAGTATTTAACTCTTGGAGAGTATACCACCAAAATTAAAAATTCCTATTGCAGGGGGTGCCTAAAATTTGTATCATCATGCAGACTTCTGGGAAAATCAGTGAGCCAATCACACAAGCGGGAAATTACATTTCTGGGGGCCATCTGTACACCTATAATGTTCAAAATACCTCCATATTGCAATACTGCATTTAATTTTTCAGACAATTACAGCTGCTGCAGATTATAAAAGAAAGGTAATTGTTAATAACATTATTTTGTATTATTATTATTATACAGGATTTATATAGCGCCAGCAGTTTGCGCAGCGCTTTACAAAAAGGCAGACAGTACCGTTACATCACAATTTGGTACAAGAGGAATCAGAGGGCCCTGCTCGTTAGAGCTTACAATCTAAGAGGGAGGGTCAATTGATACAAAAGGTAAAAGCTGTGGGGGATGACCTCATGTAGAAAGAAAGAGTATTAGGTAGAAGCAGGATAGGCTTCTTTAAAGAGAAAAGTTTTCAGGGATCGTCTAAAGATGGCTAGATTAAGAGACAGTCGGACTGATTGGGGTAGGGAGTTCCAAAGGAAGGGAGAAGCTCTCGAGAAATCCTGGAGGCGAGCATGAGAGGAGGTGACAAGGGAGCTAGAGAGCAGGAGGTCTTGGGAGGACCGAAGAGGGCGGCTTGGTTGGTATTTTGAGACCAGGTTAGAGATGTAGCTGGGGGCAGAGTTGTGGAACATTATATTACAACATGGCTTGTGTAGCAATTGTATATGCTATATATATATTTATTTTTTTTTGCTATATTTTTTCCATCATAGAAGGGAGGTGGGGAGGGAGGGTCAAGTGGGGAGATTAGCTGGAGAAGAATAAATGAACTGGAATATGGAAGTGGAGTTCCAAATATAAATTGAGGCTGGGAAGACATGGAGCTTGGACTGTGGCAGAGAAGGAACGTTTGGCAGCAGACGTGATGCCTTGCTCTCCCGTGGAGGTAGTTTCCATAAAGAAATTAACCTGATTATCCAATAAATTAGGCCTGATTTAATCAATGTTTCTCTTTTGTGTGATGAACTCTCCAAGATCCTTTGGGGTAGCTAAAACAGGAAAGTTAGAATGTTTTTTGACCATGACCATCTGGTGGCATTTCTCAAAAGTTATTCTGTACCTTTTTTGTTAAAGAGGAAGTAAACCCTGATATGTTTTACTTCATCTTTATTACCCTGCAATGTAAAAGCATAATGGGCTAGTATGCATCGCATATCAGCACATTATGTGGCACTTGCCTGCATTGGAAGCCCACAATGTCCCCGCTCCAGGCCGCATCCATCTTCCGCCCCTCTTCCTTCTGAGGCCGCGACCTCTGGCTCTGTGATTGGCCGGACTCGTGTGACGTCAGTCCCGTGCATACAATCCTATCATGGCACGATCTCAGTGAAGAAATGGCACGGAGGCCGTTTCTACACTGCGCATGTGCCAGATGACGTGGGCACATCACAGTACACTGTATATCTTCTAAACCATGCAGGTTTGGGAGATATGCAGGGAACCTACAGGTAAGCCTTATTATAGGCTTACCTGTAGGTTAAAGTGGTTGTCCAGGGTTCACAACCACTTTAACCTATAGATACACATACCATACTTGTCAATCTGTTCAAATCAGTTATGTTTGCAAAGTGTTTTAATGTCTGCAAATACTGTTACTAATCATGTATGTGCTTTCTACACTATATAAATACCCTTGTCACCGAACATCTACTGGTCATTCTCCTTCTGGAGAATGTTTATGCTCTCATGCATTCATAAAACTGCTTTCAGTTCACCCTATATAAGTGGTTTTGACTGAATTCCACAACAATTTGTGCAGCTCAGCCCAGATGAAAGGGTTCTGATTGATGCTGCAGTTTCTCTGTGGTGGTGGTGCCTATTGTACAAAGAAGAGACACAGTTTAAAGAGGATCTGTGAAAGTACCATTAATTTTCCCATCCCCCCCCCCCCCAACATGTTTGAAAGGTGTTTGGGTTTTTTTGGGAGAAGTATGTGCCTTATTTTGGCCTGGGTGGAAATTACATAAGCTTGGTACACAATGCCCCCCACCCTCAACCACCTGGTACACATCAACATGTCGCAGGAGGCTGCAAGACCAATCTGAGAGCAGGGTGTGATATCAGTCTAGGCCATGTGCACGGGGAAGCCAACTGTGAAGCATCAGGAAATCACGGCTAGATAGTACAGCCAAGATGATGGCGCCCAGGATCAGAAGACTGGCAAAGAAGCAGCTCAGGTCAAGACAGCACAGCGAATCTCATTGGTAGATGTGTTACATGTGGCTCTGTTAATATTATTATTATTTCAGGTACTTATATAGTGCCATCAATTTACGCAGCGCTTTACATATACATTGTACAGTCACATCAGTCCCTACCCTCAAGGAGCTTACAATCTAAAAAGTCCCTAACTCACATTCATACATACTAGGGCCAATTTAGACAGGATCCAATTGACCTACCAGCATGCCTTTGGAGTGTGAAAGGAAACCGGAGTACCCGGAGGAAACCCCCGCAGGCACAGGGAAAACATGCAAACTCCAGGTAGTGTCATGGTTGGAATTTGAACCAGCGACCCTTTTTGCTGCTAGGCAAAAGTGCTAACCACTACACCCCTGTGCTGCCCAATATACAAAGGGTTAGGGGTTAGTTTTAGGGGATGGCTTTGTTAACAAAGCCATACATCTCCATGTCAGCGATTGGGGACCACCTAGCTTTGTTATGAAATAAAGCCATATGATTTTTTTAAATCAAATTTCCTCTAAGCAGTCTATGATAAAATTATTAGACAAAGTTTGACAAAATTCAAGTGAGGGGGAAATTTTTAATTTCACTGTGAAGTCACTCTGGCCATGCCTATATACTGAAACTGAAAGTTAGAGTTGCAGATCCAATAACTAGAAAAAGAAGCTCTTTTTTTCTTAACCCAGAACTGTGAAAATGTTCTTTTGCTTTATGAATGGTCAAAATATTATTCCGACTCAACATGTCTCATGTTAAATATCTTTTGAAGCTTAAATGGGCTCAGTGTAACTCATGTTTTACTCATTTTTCTTATATTCAGGTCGCCCCACAACTTTTTGTGAAATTATGGGGAAAGCAGAAATTTGGCTGATCCGGACTTACTGGGATTTTGAGTATCCACGTCCAATTCTTCCAAATTTTGAGTATGTTGGAGGCCTACACTGTAAACCAGCAAAACCTTTACCAGAGGTAACTACTGCTTTAACTTAATATACACTTACTTAACACAATGATGCAAAATGGTGCAGATGGCAGCCTTATTATACAGATTTATAGATGGTCTTAATGACATGGGACTTTAGAAGGCAGTATAAAGAACAGTTTTGTTTTATGGCTGTACTGCAACATCAGAATTTGCCAACAAGGGAAACTGCATAGACCGTAAATGCAGTACTGTTTCAGAGCTGAAGCCCTGTAATGTAGAGTGTATCTAAAGTAAGTATTTTTGTTAGATTTGGATAAACCAGGGAGCCTTTATTAACTAGGGTTCATCTACAGGTTGCTAGGGGTTCCTTTGGCCATAAGCAGTGGTGGATTGAGCTCCTGCCTATACAGACCACCAAAGTTAGGGAACTCTTCTCCACTGATGGCCAATGTTAGGGAGCCATTCTTCTCTGACCACCAGTGTAAGGGGCCCTTCTCCTTTGACCACCAATGTTAGGGGCCCTTGTTTACTGTCCACCAATATTGAAGACACTGTTCTTTCCACTCTCTTCACTTGCTTTCAGGCAATTTATTATTTTTTTCTTTTGATGACTATTACTGAAAATTATTTTGTCAAATAGAACATGACCAAATACTCTAGACCAGCCTTTCTCAACCTTTTCAATACAGAAGAACCCTTAAAATAACTTCCCAGTCTCAGGAAACCCCTGCTAAAAAAGTACTTTATCTACAACTCATGATATTAGTGTGATGGTCAGTGGAAAAGAATGCTCCTTACACTTGTGGTCATTGGGAAGAATTACCCCTCTAGCTTAAAAGTTCAATGATGTCTGTGGCAACTTATTTGAGAGGCAGAAATTGTTCTTTGCTCAAGGAAACCCTAGCAACCTCTGGGGGAATCCTGGTTGAGAAACCCTGCTCTAGATAAACCATATTTATTTTCAGGGATTTCCTGAGACCTGAAACTTATATCAAGGGTCCTCTTGTGGTAAAAAGGTTAAGAAAGTCAGAGAAGAGTTAAAACTCCTGTCAATTTTTTTTTTTTTTGCCTGCATCCCTTTGGGAAAGTTTCCTAATGCTTTCTTAGATGGTTTTCCAATCCTCCTCTATTTCTTTAACAACCCTAAAATTTTAGCTTTCCCCACCAATTTCTGTTCTGGTAACAAGCATTACCAAGACAAATGAAGAAAATGAACCATTCCAGCCAAGATCTAGGCCGCAATAAAAATGTGACAGGGGTTTTAACTCTTTGCCACTCCATGCAAAACTAAAAAAAAATGTTTTTGCATTATATGTACTTTATTCTATTGAAGTAAAAAAAATGTCTTCTACAGCTCTCTATAAATGATTCATGCACATAAGTGCTTAGTCATTAGTAAGTAGCCTTATAGACCTCAGACCCATCAACTTAACATGGCTTGAGATGTTAACTCACCCTTTACTGGACTGTAAATCTCGTAATAAATTGTCAGCAAAAAGGATGATGGCATCCTGTGGTGTCAGTAAAAAGACCAACCCTAATGCTCTTGTCAAAAGCCTGAGTGTCCCTAGGCTTTAGGGGGTAGCTAAGCTGTAGTCAGCCTGAGCTCAGATTGTTATTGTTTCTGTGTTAATTGGAGTAGATGGAGTGATGTAAAGGGGGAGCTGAGGACACTCATCAAGAGGGGATCTTGAGGTGAAGGGGACTGTAATGTGCAGTGGGGACTGCGGACACTGATGTAAGAATGGGTTCAGATCTGTGCATGTGCATTAGGTGCACATGTCGTGGGTAGGTCAGCCCATTTTAATGTGTTGCACTACCTGCAAGACATACAAAGAAAGAAGTACTGTGCTGGAAGAAAATTTTACTGACCGGACCTTGGTGAATTATAATTCAATACCCCAGTCTAAAACCTGATGTCTGTCACATACATGGCCCAAAATCTGATGTCTGTCACATACATGGCCCAAAACCTGATGTCTGTCACATATGTGGCCTAAAACCTGATGTCTGTCACATACATGACCCAAAACCTGATGTCTGCCACATACATGGCCTAAAACCTGATGTCTGTCACATACATGGCCTAAAACCTGATGTCTGTCACATATATGGCCTAAAACCTGATGTCTGTCACATATATGGCCTAAAACCTGATGTCTGCCACATATATGGCCTAAAACCTGATGTCTGTCACATATATGGCCTAAAACCATGATGTCTGTCACATATATGGCCTAAAACCTGATGTCTGTCACATACATGGCCTAAAACCTGATGTCTGTCACATATATGGCCCAAAACCTGATGTATGTCACATACATGGCCTAAACCCCAACTGTGTGTCACATACAGTACATGGCCTAAACCATGATGTATGTTCTTGAGCCTGATGTCTGAGAAACATGTGTTCTAAAAATTAACCCAATAAACATTATTAAAATACTTGAGTTGTCTTAAAAATAAAGGCTTGTGATGTAAGTTTTCCATAGTCTTTTAAACATGGCTAACTAATCAGAAATTATTTTGTTAAATGTTGACTGGTATTGTAAAAGTATACAATCTTATATTTTCTCCATTGTAGATAAGTAGGCCATTGTTGTAAAAAAAAGCAACACGCTCTCTTAAGCAAGCTCTAGATAGATCAAAATTCAGCCAGTCCTACTGATCAGGCCAAATTTCGATCCATCAATTGGTAGACTGGCTGCACTGAAGTCGATCTATCAATTGACTTCAGTGCAACCAGCCTGTTTGTTTTTCGTGCGATCACTGGTAATGGCTATAGCCGCCGGCAGTGGTCATTGTATTCTGACATAATGTATGGGTGATCCATAGACACAAATGCTCTCAGGTCAGCATATAGAAAGCGAAGGATCCCAAATCTCTCAAGCAGATGCCTCAGAACTGTGTAGAACAATATTCTTATAGGAATTGGAATCCTCAGCTTTCCCAGGATCCTACAAATGAGCACCATGACATCACTTTTGCCTAGCAAGCCCGTCAGAACCCAGGTTTAAGGTACATATTTTTTTTACATTTTTCTTCTCATATTTAATAGCATTTACAGTATATCTAGGCTTCAAGATGACCCTAACATCATACCTCCCACTTTTTGCGATCAGAATGAGGGATACCTATTAGCAAAAGTACAGTATGTAGGCTTAGGACACACACCCCTGCTATGCCCCCTTAAGGGAGAATTATCCTAAAAAAAAACCTCAAGTGCATTTTTTTAACCACTACTATTAGTTTATACTGGATTTGAAATTTACAAATGCAGCAATTTAGAAATTGGATGAAAAGTTTAGCACTGGGAAACACGTTTGGAAAGATAAAAAGTGCGTTTTATATACAACTGTATAGATCAGACCAAAATGAGGGACAAATGAGGAGGAAAGAGGGACAGAAGGACTTACTGACATTACTGACTAAGCTGACATACAAAACACTTCCAGCTCGTAGAGCACTGCCATAAAGTCCCGATGTTAAGCGGACCATCCACAGTGGTATACAGAACTCCTGGTATGCTTTGCCGATGCAGCCCTCCTCAAATGGGGAAATCTGACAAATAATTGTAAAAAAGCACCCAGGAGAACGCAAACACCTAGAGCAAAGGGTTACTACTGTAATAAAGACAAAACAGCCAAATGCATACTTTCTTTTTTCTTTTTTAATTATTTATATATGAATATATGAAATAACATCATTACTGCATCACCATAGCATTACCAAACTACCAAGAAATTTACAGACGTCAATACACCATCTAATTCGAAAAGATTTTTAAAAAATATAGACACATTGCAAATACAAGTCATGCTTATATAAGTGTTAAGAATTAAGGCCTGTGCCACTCTACTATACAGCCTATTATCTAACTGCTATTCTCGTCAACTGCTTTACCTTAAATTTTCAAGCCCTACTTTATGATAGGGGTATGTGCTTCTTATTCAGTTTTTTTTTCTTTATACCTTTAAATGAAAAAAAAAAAAAAAAAAAAAAA
>BLSH010239924.1:134551-167260 GCA_018402905.1 Glandirana rugosa
CCAACGGTGTAGTAGGGAAATTAGGTCCTGTGTATGATTAATGTGTCCAAGACACCGACTAATTCCACCATTAAGTTGAGTGAACCACGGAAAAAACGTAATTTAACCGGAGTCTTGGACACATTAAGTGTACACAGGACCTAATTTCCCTACTACACTGTTGGGATCAGCATGCTTACTGGCAACATACGATTTAGCTGGCAATCATACACGCTAATCTTGTCGGCTGCATGCTGCCAACATGTTGTCTTCAACATACTCGTCTGATCTTTTGAAACCATCACACCAAGTGAGTTGAATTACCACCTTAATCAGCCACAGAACCTGTGTAATTAGTATGTGTCCTGGATTAAAGGGATGATGTGGCAACCCTACGTACGACCTGTTGTATACGATCGTCGACCCGTGTGTAGGAGGCATTACAGCTGAACTCCAGGCAAACATCTAAATACACAGCTTAAATATATGTAAGATAATATACAGTGGGGAAAATAATTATTTGATCCCCTGCAGATTTTGTAAGTTTGCCCACTTACAAAGAAATGAAGGGTCTATAATTTTTATCATAGGTGTATTTTAAACGATAGAGACAGAAAAAATACATGATAAAAATGTTATAAACTGAGTTGCAGTTTGGTGAGTAAAATAAGTATTTGATCCCCTGGCAACCAACAATAATTCTGGATCCCACAGACTGGCTACATTATGTGCTCATGTGGTACACAGATTAGTCCTGTCAATAAAAGAAAGTGCTCCTTGCGACAACTCGCTATGTGTATAAAAGACACCTGTCCACAGAATCGCTTTCTTCCATTCAAACCTCACCATCATGGGGAAGACCAAAGAGCTGTCAAAGGGCGTCAGGGACAAGATTGTAGACCTGAACAAGGCTGGAATGGGCTACAAGACAATCAGCAAGAAGCTTGGTGAGAAGGAGACAATTGTTGGATCGATTATTCGCAAATGGAAGAAATACAAAATAACCATCAATCACCCTCGGTCTGGACCTGCAACTCAATTTATAACATTTGTTTTATGTGTTTTTTTCTGGATTTTGGGGTGATATTCTGTCTCTATCATTTAAAATACACCTATGATAAAAATTATAGACCCTTAATTTCATTGCAAGTGGGAAAACTTACAAAATCTGCAGGGGATCAAATAATTAGTTTTGCCACTGTATCCTATTCACAGCTCCCTTATCTATTCTATCTGATAAAGGACGTGCATTTCTATATACATTGCCTTGAAAAAGTATTCATACCCCTTGAAATTTTCCACATTTTGTCCTGTTGCAAACAGAAATGTAAATGCATTTTATTGGTATTTTATGTGATAGACCAACACAAAGTGGGACATAATTGTGAAGTGTAAGGAAAATGATAAATGGTTTTCACATTTTTTTACAAATAAATATATGAAAAGTTTGGCGTGCATTTGTATTCAGCCCCCTTTACTCGGATACCCCTAACTAAAATCTAGTGGAAACAACTGCCTTCAGAAGTCACCTAATTAGTAAATAGAGTCCACCTGTGTGCAATTTAATCTCAGTATAAATACAGCTGTTCTGTGAAGCCCTTAGAGGTTTGTTAAGCCCCATACACACTATACAATTTTCTGCAGATTTTTGTCTTCAGATTTACCAAAACCATGTAGTGCAAGGGCCTGCCTGATTGCATGCAAATTGAAACTCTTAAGGTTTGACCTTATACTATATGGTTTTGGTAAATCTGAAGACAAAAGTCTACAGAAAATTGTATAGTGTGTATGGGGCTTTAGAGAACCTTAGTGAAAAAACAGCATCATGAAAGTCAGGGAACACACCAGACAGGTCAGGAATAAAGTTGGAAAGAAGTTTAAAGCAGGGTTAGGTTATAAAAAAAATCCCAAGCTTTGAACATCTCACAGAGCACTGTTCAATTCATCATACGAATATGGAAAGAATATGGCAAAACTGCAAACCTACCAAGACATGGCCATCCACCTAAACTGACAGGCCGGGCAAGGAGATTATTAATCAGAGAAAAAGCCAAGAGGCCCATGGTAACTCTGGAGGAGCTGCAGAGATCCACAGCTCAGGTGGGAGAATCTGTCCACAGGACAACTATTAGTTGTGCACTCCACAAATCTGCCCTTTATGGAAGAGTGGCAAAAAGAAAGCCATTGTTAAAAGAAAGCCATAAGAACTTCTGTTTGCAGATTGTGAGAATCAATGTGGAGGACACAGAAAACATGGGGAAGAAGGTGCTCTGGTCAGATGAGACCAAAATTGAGTCTGCAAAAGACTTGAGACTGGGGCGGAGGTTCACCTTCCAGCAGAACAATGGCCCTAAACAGCCAGAGCTACAATGGAATGGTTTAGATTAGGGTTGTCCCAATACCGATACTGAGCATTTGCCCGAATACTTGTACTCAGGCAAAATGCTCCGATGGTTGCTCCGATACTTGGGCAACCAGGGGATGATCAGTGGGGCGCTGGGGAGGAGTTACAATCACCGCTCTCCCTGTATATGTTTCATTAAAGCAGCTGACAGCCGCTTCTCCTCCCACGGCTTTCAGCTGCTTTAATGAAATGTATACAGGGAGAGCGGTGATTGTAACTCCCCCCACCACACCGATCACCCCATGACTGTACCCTGTGTCCTCCTCCAGTCCCCTTCTGTGTCCTGGTTCACTGACTTTCTGCTCTCCATTTCCTAGGCTATGTGCAGTCCCCCTCCATGCCCTCCGATCCCCCTGTGTGCTCTTGCACCCCTCCGTGCTCCTCCGATCCCTCTTCATTCTCCTCCGCCCCCTCGATCTGTCAGGATGGAGAGCGGAGGAAGGGGGCGGTAAATGTATCATTTACCGTCTCTTTCCTTTTCAGAATGAACAGAGTCAGTAATCACTGACTCCCTTCATTCACAACTGTCACTGAGCATCATAAACTGTTATTACGATGCTTCACTTTATGAATGGAGAGGAGCCTCTGTCTTCTCTTCATTCATCTTCAGTGCAGCTGAGGCTGCTGAGAAAGGGACTGGGGAATCTGTGTCCTCAGTCCCTTTCTCTGTCTCAAAGGGGAGATTTCAGGGGTCTGTTAAGACCCCAGATATCTCACCAAAGCCACCCCCAACAGGACTGAAAAAAAATTTAAATAAATAAAAGAATTGTAATAAAAAGAAAGCATTGTAAAAAAAAAAAATAACAAAAAAAGAGAAGCTGTGATTGACGAGGCCATCTGTATGCTTACTTGCATGCAGCACACCTGATTATCTCATTATACTGCTGACTCCTCTCACCGTATGCGCTCTGTAGTTTAGGGGAATGCAAAGTGCTGAAATCAAGTCTACTTCAGGTACGTGGCATTTAAAAAGCACATTTATTCCTGCATTAATTAATACAACATAGTGGCTTATCAGTTAGTAGGGATACGTTTATAGCTCGGCCCTTTTCTGGCGGGTCAAATGGGGGGGGGGGGGCAGCGGACAAACAGCAGACAGAAAGCAGCTCTGATGCGGTTTAACGTATCGTCATACCCCATACCAGCATTCTGATCATCACCATATGCCATACCAGCATCCTGATCACTGCCATACACTATACCATAGTTTGTAGACTCTATTACTTTCACAAAATAATATAAACTGTTTTGGATTATTTTTACTGCAGAATACATTTTGGCCTAATTTTATCAATAACGATTATTTATTTGCAAAATGTTATAACAAAACCTTAGGCTACTTTCCCACTGTGGCTACAATGCGTTAGCGGTAAAGTTTTAGTGGCGCTTTGCCGCCGCTAGCAGGGTGCTTTTAATCCCCCAGAAGGTGTTAACAAGGCGTTAAAAGCGCCCATGTTGCGGCACTTCCGAAGTGCTGGCCATTCATTTCAATGGCAGAGCAGGTTTAGGAGCAGTATGTACAGAGCTCCCAAGCCCCCCAAAGTTGCTGCTTGCAGGATTTTTTTTCCCGTCCTGCAAGCGTGCCGCCCCAGTGTGAAAGCACTCGAGCTTTCACACTGGGGAAGATTGAGAGGCAGTTTTCTGGGGCTTTACAGGTGCTATGTTTAGCGCTAAAATGCCTGAAAACTGCTTCAAAAAGGGGTCTAAGAAAAAAAGTTTGTTTTTTTTTTTTCAATTTTTTTTTTTTTTGTTATATAGCAAATAATGCAACCCCAGTGGTGATTAAATGGCACCAAAAGAAAACTCTATGGCCCCTTTTACACCAGGGCCGTCCAAGCATTAGCGGTAAAACACCGCTAATATGCGGCGCTTTACCGCTCGTTATAACGCCGCTATTCGGGCAGCCGCGGTGCGCTTTTAACCCCCCACAAGGGGCTAAACAGGGGTAAAAGTGCCAGTTTGTGGCGCCTCCTGCTTCAGGAGCGCTGCCCCATTGTTTCCAATGGGCAGGGGCGGTATAGGAGCGGTGAATACACCACTTCCACACCGCTTTAAAGATGCGGCTTGCAGGACTTTTTTTACCGTCCCGCAAGCGCACCACCCCAGTGTGAAAGCACTCGGGCTTTCACACTGGGGTATATTGGGGGGAGTTTTTCAGGCGCTTTTTAGTCGCTATTTTTAGTGCAAAAGCGCCTGAAAAACACCTTGGTGTGAAAGGGGTCTATTTGTTTAAAAAAAATGATAAAAATATAATTTGGGTACAGTGTTTGGGTACATGAAAATGAATGTGCATAGGTGTTAAGCCAGTCTAAAGGATAGTTGCACTTTAAACACTAACTCTGTAGCTCACCCACCCTCACCCAAAAATACAAATACAAACCTGAAATGCTATCAAATGGCCATCTCATTGCTGCAACCAGCACAGGGCCTTGCAATGTTTAAAGTCTGTAGTACTGCACTTGTTCTCTGAGAGTCAATATTAAAGAAAGGCTATCACTGGAATAGACTAACAGATTTTTTTTTTTTTGCGAAAACTGCACTGCAAAAGATTGAATGGAATACTGTTTGTTTAATTCTATTCATAATATGCACACATACCTGCTTGGTTTACACTATATTAGCAAAAGATTGGTGCAAGAGCAAAGGAAGGAAACAAGGGTGTTGTAATAGTAACTATTGTTCATTTTGTGCTGATGAACTAATCTCAAAACTACTGATCACGACAATGAATGTGTTCTGTTTTTAGGTCACCCCAAAACAAAAGCTTTTATTACACATGGAGGAACTAATGGAATATATGAAGCCATTTATCATGCTGTTCCTATGGTTGGAATGCCACTCTTTGCTGACCAGCCAGATAATATGATCCATATGAAGACAAAAGGCATGGCAGTTATAGTTGACATAAACAAAATGCAAAGCCAGGACCTGGTTGACGCAGTGAACACAGTCATCAACAATCCGACGTAAGACTTTTGTTATTCCTTTGTAAAAATCTATACACATCCACTACTTAGTGGCCCTGTAATCTGTTGTTCATAAACTAGTTTATTACTACAGGCAGGATTGTACATGCAGAAAAAGAGCACATACAGAATATTTTCTGCATTTAATGCCTGTCCGCTAGCTTTTGTCAAGCTTTGACAATTGGTTCACCCCTATGCCTTTTAGGCCATTTTGCAGTCCATTTAAAGTGGCTGCCAACTCTTGACAGACACTTTAAACTACAGGTAAGCCTATAATCAGGCTTACTTTAGCTTCCCTGGATATACGCTATACTGGCATGTGCCAACGTTATTCGGCACATGCGCAGTGAAGAAACGGCCTCCGTGCCGTTTCTTCACTGACTGTGTGCCACGATTGGCGGCTGACGTCACGTGACTCCAGCCAGTCACAGCGACAGAGTTCACTGCCCCAGAAGGAAGAGGGGCAAAGATGGATGCTTCCTACTGTTAGGAAAGCGCAGGCGTCGATGGCAGGTAAGTGGCACATAATAGGCTAGTATGCAATTCATACTAGCCTATTATGCTTCTACATTGCAGGTGAATAAGAGGAAGTAAACCCATCAGGGTTTATATAAGGGTTTACTTCTTCTTTAACATGGTTTCCTATGGATCAAGTTCACAAAGTCGCATGCTAGGGTTAAGGCCTAGGGTTAAATGCTAGGGTTGGGGTTAAGGGCTAGGGTTAGGATTAAATGTTAGGGTTAGATTTAGGGTTGCAGTAACTGGCAAGGTTAGCGGTAATTGTTAGGGTTATAACGCTCTCTCTATTGATTACCGCTAACCCTAATAAATACCACTAACCCTACCTCACACCCTATGTCTAACCCTAACCCTAACATGGGACATTGGACACAAAGGTTCCTGCACTACTTTGCTGGGACTTTGATGCTACTTGAGTGCCAGAGAGTGTAAAGTCGCACTCCATAAACAGAACTGTCATACTTTCCTAATAGCCAAAAAAACAACAACCACAAAACACATCAAAAACGTGTGTCCAAAAACCGCATCAACCGCAACCTTCATAGATGTGAATCAGCCTAAAGCTTTCATTCACTCAGTACCTCATTGGCTGTTTCTTGGAAGCCAGGATTGGTAGTGTGATGTCACAACCCCTGCTCTCCTGCCCAGCTCCTCCTAACTCATTTGGTCTGTTATTCACATCATGCCAGCACAAAACTACAGGCCTTTCTGGCAAAGTTTTGTCAGGCAAATGGTCCAAGCTGCTGTAAGAGTGGAAGTAGGGCAGATGGAGATGCTGATAGGTAGGTGTGTAGCTTAATGCCATGAAAGGGTGATGAACCACTGGTTGATATAATATTACTCCTTTGCCTAGCCTTAAGACCTTTGCCAGAAAATTTAGTTCCATTCTTGTTATTTCCTGGATTGTTTTCATTCAATCAAGTCCTGTTCCACTCTTGTATCCTCAGCCTTGACCGAATGAGCTAAACTCCTACATCAGTGTTTGGCTAATAAATAGGTATCACAAATCTATGTTAACCTTGCTGAATTACTTATTCAGAGTCTCAAGTATGTTTGCAACAAGGTGCTGGTTTCTGGGTCTATGTTTTTAAAACTTTCGCTTTTAGCTGTGGTCTTGCACAGGCATCTTTGGCTCAAGTGCTGGTCAGTGGATCAACCTTCTAAGAAGACTCTCCCCAAATTCTCTTTCACCAGAGACAGATTGTTTAGAGCAATGGTGGATGAGATTATTGGGAAACTCATATGATGGTAAGAGTACTTTTCTGCCTCAAGACAAGAAATCTAGGGAAGCCCATCAAAAGACTGGCCCTTTTTTAGTAGTTTAGGTAGTTCAGACAAAAAAGCAAGTTCTTTTGCCTCCCCTGAGTTTGAAAACATTATGGGTTACAAGACAAAGTTTCTTTCCCCACATTGCAGAGGTTTTTTTACTTTCCCCTTAGCTGTCTGGGAATTACTAGCACAAGGGGTGATTGTTCAAGTTCCCGTCTTGGAGAGGTTCAGAGGATTTGATTCAAACCTCTTTTCAGTGTCCAAGAAGGATAACATTTGCCCCATCCTGATCCTAGATCTCAAGGCATTAAATGACCTTGTGAATGTATTCAAATTCAAGGAGTCTGTTTAGTCAGTGTTCTCCATGCATCAGAAAGATTTTCTGGCCTCAATAGACACAATGGATATGTACTTGCACATATTGACATAGTTATCAACTTTTCCTTTGCTTCAATGTGGGAGGAACATTACCAATTTTTTGGCACTTTAACTTAGCCTGGTTTCAGCCATTAGAGTGTTCACCAAAGTGTTGATTCTAGCATTGCTTAGACTACAGGGGGATTCCTATTGTGGGGTATCTGGAAGAGCTGTTACTACTGTCTACTCCTGTGGCCCAAGGAGGAGTCACTGTTCCAGATCAATGTGCTGGAGCTTTGGACATTCTGATTATTGCTATTCTCTAGACAGATCTTCTATTGCAAAGATCCATCTACAGTACCATCCATTTTACCGTAGTCACTGGCTGTAACAACTAGGCTGTTGAAAGACAGATGTTAAGAGATGGAGTCTGTCTGAGGTGGTCACACTGATCATGCTTAAGGCTTGTATGTTCACTTCTAATAAGATCTATTAATGCATGTCTACCCACCAACCCTTATTTGCTTGGTGTTTGTCCTTAGAGGCTCATTCTTGCTGTTTGTTTATAGCCAGGATTTTTTCCCTTCTTCAGTGGGGTGTGAACTAACATTTGGCTCTCATCACCATTAAGGGCCAGGTTTTGGCACTGTCTCTCCTTTTTCAATCTTCCATTGGTTTCCTTTTCCCTTGTTTGCACCTTCATTCAGCGTATTGTACATGCCACTCCTCCAGATAAACCACATTTCATGGTGTGGGACCTCAATCTGGTACTTTCACATCTTCAGGTGCTAGCTTTGGATGTAAATTCTTTCAGGAGGCAGTCTGATTGTCCCTGCCTTTTAGGAAGATCTTCTTGTTCAGTTTGTTTTTTTTTCTCCTAAGGCTTACCCCTCTATTAAGCACTGCTTTGGGATGCCAAAGCAATTAAGATTCAAAATATGAGCTCTGTCTTCTAATGAAGAAAGAAAAAAAATGGAAAATTGAATATCAAATACTTACTGAAATGTTCCTTTCCTGACGAGTTCCATGTCAGCCACCTCTGGGTAAGGCCCCCGCCCACTCCCATGCTATCAGGACCTAACTCAAAAATTTGACCCCCACGCCCTGAGCAGTGCTTATGTAACTAGAACTTTGTCCATAGGGTGGGAGTCTGCGCTGACATGGAGCTCATCAGGAAAGGAAAATTGTGGTAAGTATTTGATATGTAATGTTCAGTTTTCCTGACATCTCCATGTCAGCCACCTTCGGGAAATAACTAGATACAAGGGTTGGATGCTGCTATATCAGTTTAATTATGGCTGCCGGACACAGAAATTATAGTTTCCCCAAACTCCACTGTAGTCAACTTTGATGGGTCAACATGGTAGTGAGAGACAAACGTATGCATGGATGAGCAGGTTGCCGCCTTGCATATGATTTCTGGTGATATCCCACAGGGGGCAGCCCATGACATTGAACCGCTCCTTGTGGAGCGAGTCATTATTCTCTCTTGAGGTGCCAACCCCTTATCCTTGTATGCAATTGTCTTTACCAGCCAGGTGGTGATAATCTGGCTGTAGGCTTTGTATCCCTTGCATACTCCATCGGGAATTGTGAACAGGAAGTCCGAGGCCCTGACGCCAGAAGTCGCT
Source organism: Glandirana rugosa (assembly GCA_018402905.1). NCBI lineage: Eukaryota > Metazoa > Chordata > Amphibia > Anura > Ranidae > Glandirana > Glandirana rugosa. The sequence continues at coordinate 143,677 of BLSH010239924.1, forward strand.
TCCATGTACCTTTTTAGTGTTCTGCCCACATCCAGTGGGCTGACTTCTTGTCCGTCTTCCTGGAAATAGGTAGGCAGCACTATTTCCTGACTTAATGGTGGAGGATTTTAGTGGCCACTTTAGGGATGAAGTCTGGCATTGACCTTAGAATGACCCTGTCCGCCCCAAAGGACATGTGGGGCTCTTTAACACCCAGAGCCGCCATTTCTGAGATGCTCCTAGCTGAAGTTATTGCGACCAGGAAAGATGTTTTCAGCGTCAAGTCCTGTGGTGATGCCCCTTGGCCGAACCTGGGTGAGGCCAGAAAGTTCAGAACTAGCGGCAGGTCCCACTTGGAGAGTGCGGGCTCTCTGGGGGGCCTTAGTTTCACTACGGCCTTGAAGAACTGGATTATTAGGTCATGAGAAGCCCACTGAATCCCCATGAATGCATAGATGGCAGAGACTTGGCCCTTGAGTGTACTTGTGGTTAGTCCCATTTCCAGGCCCTTCTGCAGGAATCCAAAAATGTGACAGGCTCGAGTCCTTTCAACTCGAGTCCTACCAATGCTGCGTACTCCTGGAATTTTTGCCAGCTTCTGTTGTAGACGCTGTTCGTGCTCCTCTTGGGAGCCCTCATAAGGATCTGCACAACTTCCGCAGAGCACACCAGATTTATGAGCCTCTCAATATCCGGGCCGCTAAGCTAAGTCTCTTCGGTGCTGGGTGCAACACTGGGCCATAGCCCAGGAGATCTGGTCTCACCGGTAACATATGAGGCGCCCTGGTACTCAAGCATAGGAGTAGGGGATACCATGGACATTTGGGCCAATCTGGAATTACTGCCAGCACTGTGATGTCTTCCCTCCTCGGTCTGTTCAGAAAAGGCAATATCAAAGGTATGGGGGGAAGGCATAGGCTTTTTTTCGAAATTCCCACTTTGCAGTCAGTGCATCCACAAGGGTTGCCCAAAGAAGAACCCCTTTCATGCAAAATCTGGGGAGCTTTGCATTGGCCAGAGATGCAAAGAGGTCCACTTCGGGCAGGAAGGACCAAGCTACCAGCTCCCTGAACCCTGGTAGGGACCACTTATTGCCCATTGCTCTCCTGGACAGGTAGTCCGTCTGGAGGTTGGCGTGCCCAGGTAAGTGTACCACCGAGAGGCGAAGCAGATTTTCCTGGGCCCAGTTCATTATGGGTTCTACCTCCTCCAGGAGGGACTGACTCTGCATGCCTCCCTGCTTCTTGACATAGGCTACGGCTGTTACATTGTCCATCTTCAGAAGGACCGAGGCCCTACGGATTTTCTGGGCAAAGGCCAGGAGAGCTTGATATGCTGCCCTCAACTCCAACTTGTTGGAAAAAATGTTCTTTGGAGGGTGAGGCCATCTGCCTTGGGCCCACTGGTCTCCGCAAACAGCACCCCATCCTGCCTTGCTGGCATCCGAAGTGATCACTATCCAGGATGTTGGGAGAGGGGAGTGACACTGCAGCAGATTCCTCTTCACTTCCCACCAGGCCAGACACTGTTTCATGGACTGTGTCAGTGATATGTTCTGATGCAGACTCCGGGTGTCCCATTGCCGGAGTAACCCATACTGAAATGGGCGAGAGTGCCACTGGGCCCATTTCACCATGGGCGTCACCGATATCATCGTGCTAACCAACTGGTGGTAGGTCTTGGTGGGGAGCCAGTTGACCGACCTTGTGACATTTGCAGGCTCTAGGATAAGGGGAATCTTCTTTTCTGGTAGGGATACCATGTATCTTTGCGTGTTTATCTCTGCGCCCAGGTAGACCAGCAACTGGGATGGGTCTAACTGGATTTTTCCCCAGTTTATGAGCCATCCGAGCTGTTGAAGGGTGGAGATGACTTTGCCACGGTGAGCCAGCAACTGGTTCCTGCCAGGATGTCGTCCAGGTAGTGGTAAAGCGAATTCCGCACTTTCTCAGCTGTGCCACTACTGCCAGCAGAATCTTGGTAAAGTCCCTGAGTGAGTTTGTCAACCCGAAGGGCAGGCAGACAAACTGATAGTGAAGAAGACCCACTGTAAACCTCAGGAACTTCTGGCAGCATCGGGTGTCCGGGATGTGAAAATAGGCGTCCTTCAGGTCCACCGAGAGGAGCCAGTCTCCAGGTTGTATCACCTTCAGGATGGTCTGTAGTGATTCCATTTTGAAGTGTTCCTTCTTTACGTGATTGTTTAGCTATCTGTGGTCCATCACTGGCCTCCAGCCTCCCAAATTTTTCTGTACCAAGAATAGTGGTGAGTAGACTCCTAAGAAGCATTCCCTCTGGGGGGCACTGGCTCTATTGCTTCCTGTCATAGGAGTGTGTTTACGTACTGCAAAAGGTTCTCCCTTTTCAGGGAGCATGAGGGGAGAGTGGTCGGTACGAAGTTTTCCCTCATTTTTTTGAGAAATTCCCAGGAGTGCTCCGTCTTTATGGCGGAGAGCACCTAACGGTCCTGAACACTCTCCGTCTATACTCACCAGAAACTGCGTAGCCTGGCTCCCACCAGACGAACATGGACGGGACACCGTCAAAACTACTTCCGGGGCTCTCAGCCCGCAGGGGTGACTGCCTACGGAACTCTCTCCCTGGCCTATAGACTCTCAGGATACTGCGTCGTCTAGTGGCAGCGTGACATGCCTGGCTAAATACATCAAGGCTAACCCGGCCTTCCCCTTAGGGGTGGATGCCCACTCGATTGATTCATTTTGACGTTCCTCTTGGCCACAGGCTCGCAAGTTCATATACCCCCAAACAGGCTCCCCAATAACCCCGGCCAGCCCTCATAATTGGCTGACATTCCTCCATGTGACTTCGTTCTCAAAACAACTCTTTTATTCTTCTCAGATACACCGCCCTCTCACGGAGTTTGAACGCCTCAGCACCTTACAAGAGACACCCAGGCACTTGATCTCCTCCTTATATAACCTACTTCAAACCCTCAGACACACGAGGCTACCATCTTACACCAGGTTATGGTCGAGAGACCTAGGAACAGAAATATGAGGGAAGGAATGGCTTACTGCTTTTCATTTCACCCATAAATCCTTTATTTCCTGCCACTCACAGGAAAAAAAAATCAAAATCAACTCCCGGTGGTATAAGGACCCCTGGACTCTTCACAGAATCTTCCCAAACACTACAGCAGACTGCTGGGGCTGCAGAGAAGCCCCCGATACCTACTTGCATGTCTGGTGGGAGTGTGAGAGAATTCACCCTTTCTGGAACCAATTATTCCAGGTATATAATCATTTATACGATGACTCTTTAACTCCCTCGCCTAAGATTGCCCTGCTCTCTATCCTTCCTGGATCCTTGGTATCCCAGAGGAGATGTCTTCTCCGCTTTCTCCTGTCAGCCGCTAGACAAATCCTTCCATTATATTGGAAATGTACCATCACTCCTCCCTTAACCCAGTGGGTTTCCACAATGAATGACATCATAAGAATAGAGGAGAGGCTGGCAATGGACAACAACACGTACGATAAATATAAGACTTTATGGTCTATTTGGCTCCGCTTCACTACCTCTGATACCCTCACTAGCCTCCTGGGTCTGCGACAGGCCCCGACATTGAACGGCTAGATAGCCCTTTGTTATCCAAGTTAGTAATTCAGCAGGGCTAGGACCCTCCAGCAGATCCCCCCCCCCCTCCACCCCCATCCCCCTACCTTATTCCCCCCTCTATCTATTTCTATCTCCTTCTATCTCTTTTTGCTACATCTCTTCCACCCCTTACTATACTTATCCTCCTTCTCCCCCCACCACCTTCTAGTTTTCCTTCCAATAAAAGTTTGGCACTAGTTCTTACATTGCAAATTACTGCATCCCACCACAGTTAAGTTTTTTCTAATTATTTGGGTTGATTACAATGACGTCTTACTTGGAGACCCTGGTCTCTCTAAGGGCGATAGCCACTGAGTAGACTGGTAGACTTGTTTGTCTCTTTGCCTTATCATTTTTACTATGTAATGTGCCTAACGTTCTCAATAAAAACATTTTTAACTCTAAATGCATCAAGGCTGCATCGACTACAGGTGGGTCTTCCAGATGTTTAACATCCTCCTTCTTGAAGGGATACAATTTGGCCAGGCGACTCAGATAAAAACATGTCTTTCTCTGGTTGCCTCCACTCGTCTTCTATTATACTCTTGATTTCATCCATGAAGGGGAAGGTGAGACCCTCTCTCTTCCTGTTTTTAAATGAGTTGTAAAGGCAGAAGGTTTTTTATCTTAATGCATTGTATGCATTAAGATAAAAACCTTCTGTGTGTAGCAGCACCCCCTAATACTTACCTGAGCCCCATCTCTCTGCAGCGATGTCCGCAAGTGTCCCAGACACTCCTCCTGATTGGCTGAGACACAGCAGCGGCGCCATTGGCTCCCATGGCTGTCAATCAAAATCAGTCAGCCAATCAGGTGAGAGAAGGCAGGGCTGGGTCGGGCTCTGTGTCTGAATGGAGACACGGCGTGCCCCCTGTAGCAAGCTGCTGGCTGAGGGGGCACTCACCAAAGGGAAGGGCCAGGAGAGCAGAAGAGGGACCCGAGAAGAGGAGGATCCGGGCTGCTCTGTGCAAATCCAACTGCACAGAGGAGGTAAGTATAACATGTTTGTTATTTAAAAAAAAAAAACGAGCCTTTACAATCAGCTGTTTTTTCAGCTGCTCCTCGATTGTATCCTTCCATTGTCTTCCGAACGGCCTCTCTCTGAGCGGGGAGATGAACAGTGTCTTGATGAACTGACAAAGAGAGGGTTAAACAAGAAGTGTCAAACCGACTCACAAACAGTGGAACATCTTTGATTAATACAACTGAAAGACACTTGTTTATTTATGGCATTTATTTATACAAGTCATGGACAGTGATCTGATTTAGTACATTCATCTGATTAATGAGCATATGTATAAGGTAGTTGTGAAATTTGAATGGACTGAAACACCTGAGCTGATAATTCAAAAGGACTGAATTACCTGAGTTGCTAATTAGTGGAACATCCCACACCTGTGGGGGTTGCACACATCTCACCAACTATTATTATTCATTATTTGTAATACTTTATGGTCACTACGTCATATAGGAAGCACAGAGCACTTTATGTATTGGTATCTATTGTATTGATTTTAGCATCTTATTGTATGGAATAATCTTCTTCTTTTTTTTTTGGGACATCTTACTTGTATAAATAATTGATTTTAAAGAATTTCACTACGATACCAAGAATACTCTGAGCACTGAATATCACAGGTTAAGGGGAACATTAACCTACAACACTTTTGTGTCACATTTTTGTATCACTTATGTTATATTTCACACTTATTTATATTTATATACATACCTTTACGCTTAGTGAGAAGTCAGCTTAAGGTAGCGCCATCCAGCTTATACCAAAATCCATACACACCTCCCACTAGGGAAGTAATCACTGGGGGCAGCAAGTCTTTTTAGTACCTAACATCCTTAAGCGCAATACCCCTATATACTTAATCAGCTTCTAACCTCAGCTTGTTCAATCAAGCTCTGACAATAAAACCTTGAAGCTGATTGGTTTCTGTGTGGAGCAGCACCAAATTTTGCACTTGCAAGCTTTAGTAAATCAACCCCTATAACTCTCAAACCCAGTAGTTAAAGTGTTTCTAAAGACAGAAGGTGTTTTGTCTTATAAAAAACCTTCTGTGTGCAGCAGCCCCCTTCAGCCCCCCCCCCTAGTACTTACTTGAGTCCCATCTTGATCCAGCGATGTTGTGCAAGAGCCTCGGCTATCCAGGACTCTCCCTCCTGAGACACAGCAGCGGACGCCATTGGCTCCTGTTGTTGTCAATCAGAGTCAGTGAACCAATGAGAAGAAAGAGGGGTGGGGCTCCCTGTCTGAATGGACACACAGAGCAGCGGCTTAGCTTTTGTGCCCCCATAGCAAGCTGCTTGCTGTGGGGGCACTCGGCAAGAGGGAGAAGCCAGGAGCGCCGGTGAGGGACCCGAGAAAAGGAGGACCTGGGTTGCTCTGTGCAAAACTACTTTTAAACAAGACTTTAATATCACTTTATTTTTAAAGATCTAATCTGCCCCCTTAAATGAATGCATAGAAAAAGATTTTTGGCTGACTACAAAATTCCTGATTTTTATTTGCAGTAATTTTCTATGAATGATTGCAGATGTACAAGTGATGATACCATTGCAGTGCCTTCTTTTTCAAGTTAAATGGCTCATTTACCTGATTGTTAGAGTCACTTTGAGCTGCATGCAGGCGGTCCATGTTGATGCAGCAGCTTTATGAACATAGCCGCTTATCCTAATGTGACTGGCATGCAGGGACAGGTGAGTGGCATCAAACACGCAATGTCTCTAATCATAGCTGCTCACCCACCCCTGCACGCCTGTTACATTAAGATGAGTGATTGTGTCCATTGTGTGCCCATTGAGAAGCATGGGCTGTTTGCATGTAGATCCGGGCAGCTCCAACCGCATAAACAAGTCGATCATCCATGCTGTTGCGGGCCGCAACGCCCATGCGAATGAACCCTCTATCCATTAAACACTTTGATGAATATCTAATCGAAAATAACCATTTTAAACACGGGATGAGTTCCCAAGAATTAACAGTGTTTTCAATGATTAATCTGTGTATGTATATCATTATTGTGATAATTATTGCAAATGTGGGTAAATTTTAGGTATAAAGAAAACGCCTTGAGGATATCGCGTATCCATCATGACCAGCCAGTTAAACCGCTAGACAGAGCCGTTTTCTGGATCGAGTTTGTAATGCGTCACAAAGGAGCGAAGCATTTGCGCCCAGCTTCCCATGATTTAACCTGGTATCAGTACCACTGCTTGGATGTCATTGGAGTCCTGTTGGTCTGCCTTTTCACTATTCTTTACATCACTGTCAAGATCTTCTTATTCCTTTGCAGAAAATGCTGTTCAACCAAGAGAAAACAGAAAAAGCACTGACAGGGATGAGTAGTACTTTTTCTATTTTGAATTTTTTTTAATATGATCAATAAAAGCCTAGTGCAAAATCACGTGAATTGTATTTTTAAAGTTACATTTTTACTACTGCCATGCATTATACAAATGTGTATGAAGGACTACTGCTGTAAATCTACCAAACTGTCTTATCTACAAAAAAGTGAATAACAGATGCTTAAAAAACTTTCAGGAGTCAAAGGGTGTCCACTCACAGTTGGCATTGCTGGATTGCTTTTATTGGGGTCTCTGATGAAGTGATATCTACACACAAGTTCCTAGGTGCTAGGTGTAAGTGATACTGAGAGTATAAATAGTATAAGCTCCTAGGTGATTCAGCCCATCAACCTCCCCTCTTAAGTAGAATATCAGATCTGGGTTGACCGGGCTTTTAGGCTGGGTTCACACTATTGCAAATTGGATGCAAGTTTCTCTGCATCCAATGCGCATGTCAGGAGCCTGTGACTGGCTCTCAATGGTGCCGATTCACACAGCTCTGGGGCGGCTGCAGAGCGAATTACACAGGAGTCCTGTGCATCTTCTGATCCCTTTCAGGTCAGAATTAAGCCAAATATTCGGACCGAAATTGGACCCGAAACGGTGAACAGGGACGCATGGGACCCCTGCTGTGAGCCGCTCCGCACAGAGATGTGAACCCAGCCTTAAAGTGTTACTAAACCCAGTATTATGAAAATACTTAATCTGCCCCCCACAGTGCCCACAGCTTATAAATCTTCTTTTTACATTAAAATACTGTCACTATATACCTTTTTGGCTGATCTGTATACCGTGGTCACATGATAAACTGCAGGGTCTGCCAGAGTGCTGAGTGTTCAGGTAGGAGGAGATTTCCACTATAGTCTGTGTCCTCATGCTGTTGTGGGAGGCTGATCATCCATCAATCAACATGTGACATCCCACCCACTGTGTTTTTTTTTAGTTACTGGGCATGGAGGAGGGGGAGGGACTGGGCTGTCATTTAGGATCTGTATACATGCCCAAATGTGTGATGTCAATATCATGTGACCTGGCTATCTCAGCGCAACAATGTTCTCTCCAGCAATAGAGACCAAGCTGAGCATGTGCAGCACTACTACCTTCACTGTGTTACCTGGCCTTACCAAGAGAGACCTGCGGGAGGGGGAGGATCTGTGCATACAGGATCAAAGAGCCTTTTTACACAATACAGAGGATTAAAGGGGTTGTAAAGCCTAGTGTTTTTTTGCCTTAATGCATTCTATGCATTAAGTTGAAAAACCTTTTTCTCAGTAGTAACCCCCCAGAGCCCCCCTTTTACTTACCTGAGCCCATTCGTTCCAGCTGCGGTTATGAGCAATCCGCTCCAGCCGGAGTCTCGGGTGCTCATTGGCTGGATTGATAGCAGGGGAGCCCTTGGCTCCCACTGCTGTCAATCAGGTCCAGTGACACGGGGGGCTGAGTGGCGAATAAATACATGTGAATACATGCAAACAGCAGGACAAGGGAGCGCGCCCGCACGTGTAACCCCAAGGAAGCTGTCCCTGACGGGTCACTCGATGCAGAGGAGGACCTAGCAGCGCCGCTGGAGGATCCTAGAAGACGAAGTTCGGGGCCACTCTGTGCAAAATCACTGCACAGAGGAGGTAAGTATGACATGTTTGTTATTTTAAAAGGAAAAAAAAAACGAAGATTTACAATCGCTTTAAGCCCTTAAGTTCCACAGTGAGTATAACAAGCATGTTATTCTGCACATACAGACTGATTTTACTGTTGTGGGTTTAATGAGAGCAATACTGGACTGACATTACTGACCTTGTTCTAAAAATTTTAGTTACCTGGATGTCTCTGGCCTCAATACTTTGAATGAGCCATGACTAGCATGCAGCTAGTCAAGTGAAAAGAAAGTCAGAACTCCACGTCCTAATGCTTGTTCTATGTCAGTGACTCATAATAAAGGCTTACGATCAGAATAGTAACCACGCAACTATTATTTTTAAAATGAGAGTTCAACAATAGCATCCTACTCATTTGCTCAGTACAGGCTACCTTATTCCTCATTCACACTGGTGTATTACAGCACACACCCATGCAAGGGCTGTGTTTGCCCACACAGGGTTGCACAGGTGTTTTTGTGCCTTCCCATGCATGTCAGTTGGGACACAGCTGCTGCTGCCAATTTGACAGCTGTGCACGTGCAGGGCCCTGAACGCACGTGCACCTGCATGACTGTCAAATTGGGATCAGCAGCTGTGTCCGTGCAGTCGCTGCATCCTAATGAACATAAATGGGACTGCCTGAATGGGAATGCACAGAATACCTGTGCATCCTTGTGCAGGCAAACATGGTCCTCGCATTGGTGTTTGCTGTAATACGCCCATGTAAACCAGGCCTTAGGGCCTGTGTTCACAGGCTTTGGGATTGTTTTAGCGCCATTAGTTTGACAAGCTTCTCAGATCATTCAGAAAGTGCATTTGACCTGCAGCTGAATTCGTTCTGATCTGCATTTTAAATGCTTCAAGCAGGTTTATATTTCCAAAAACCTTTAAGGGAATGGAAAACCCATCTTATGCAAACAAAAGCCCGTCAACAAAGGTAATCTGTTATGAGATAAAGCGAACTCCCCTATTGAACACAATGCTAGTTGCTTGTCTGTCTTGCTGGTCTTTTGCTTTGATGCTATCTGCATAACTGACCCCAAACAATAACACAGATCAGGAATTCCAACTCCACTTGCCGAATAATTGCCCTTGGTCAGCGAGTTACAGCATTAAAGCCATTGGATAAGAACAACAAACAGGTAACTTCAGAATGTGTTTGGTAATGGCTGCCCACATATTTCAGTTATGGCAGGTTTCTTTTAGATAGAATTACTTATTTGATATCACTATATTTAACACAACAATCTTTTACGTACAAAAATTATGCCAGTGACTTGCAATAATATTTTTTTGGCTGCTACATCATTTTAATGGCTTCAATAGCGTTACGTCAAAAATCTGATCTGCATTTTTGCTCAGGTCAATGTCATCAGAAAGCGTTAGAATGGACCTAGCTTCAGAGATATGCTAAGTAATGTGTAAGCCCTTGAATAAAGTCTCATGGTTTTTTGCCTTAACCACTTGCTGATCGTCCGTCGTGGTTTGACGGCGGCAAAGTGGTTTGTTATCGCGAAATGCCGTCACCTGACGGCGGCGCGATAACAAGTATTGTGAGCGGATGCCGCTGGAGGCGCGCTCACGGTGCTGTGCTCTGGGGGGGGCAGGGAGCGGGTAGGGCGGACTCGATCTCTGCCGGCTACCCGCGATGGCTCCCCCGCAGTGAGAGAACGGAGGTCTGTGTATGTAAACACGGATCTATGTTCTGACAGAGGGGGAAGGGCTGTGATCACAGGATTCCTGTATATGGAAGCCATGGTCACTCCCCTCCCCCTGCCAGCCCAGCCCCCATACAGTTAGAACAAACTGAGGGAACACAGTTAACCCTTAGAGCGCCCCCTCCAGGTTAACCCCTTCACTGCCAATGACATTTACACAGTAATCAGTGCATTTTTATAGCACTGATCGCAGTATAGATGGCAATGTTCCCAAAAAAGTGTCAAAATGGTCCGACATGTCCGCCGCAATATCGTAGTACCGCTAAAAATGGCAGATCGCCGCCATTACTAGTAAAATATAAAAAAAGATAAAAACCCCAGAAATGAATTCTCATCATTCGTAAACGCGGCAACTTTTGCCCAAACCAATCGATTTTTTTTTTACCAGAAATATGAGGAAGAATATAAATCGTCCAAAACCGATGAAAAAAAATGTTTTTTAAAATTTTTTTTTGGACTTGTAGTTTAGCAAAAAAGTAAGAAATATTGTGTTTTTTTTTTTTTTGCAAAATTGTCGCTCTTTTTTTGTTTATATCAGCAATCAGAAATGACGCAGAGGTGATCAAATACCACCAAAAGAAAGCTCTATTTGTGGGGAAAAAAAGGACGCATTTTGTTTGGGTACAACGTCGCACGACTGCGCAATTGTCAGAGCGACGCAGTTCCGAATCACATAAAGCGCTCTGGTCCTAAACTGGGAAATCCCTTTTTTTTTACTTTTTGCTATAGGACTTGTCCAAAAAAAACAAAAAATAAATGTATTCATCAGTTTTGGCCGATATATATTCTTCTACATATTTGTGGTAAAAAAAAACGCAATCGGCGATTATAGATTGGTTTGCGCAAAAGTTACAGCGTTTACAAACCATTAGAATTTAATTTATGGTGTTTTTACAATTTTTATTTTTTTACTAGTAATGGTGATCTGCGATTTTTATTGGGACTGCGACATTGCGGCGGACATGTTGGAGATTTTGGACATTTTTTTGGACCAATGACATTTATACAGCGATCAGAAATTTAAATATCCTTACTGTATGTCATTGGCAGGGAAGGGGTTAACCTGCAGGGGGCAGTGAAGGGGTTAACTGTGTTCCCTGTGTGTGTACTAACTGTGTGGGGGCTGGGCTGGCAGGGGCACCAGAGATCTAACTGATCCCGAGTACAGGGATCAGTAGATCTCTGACTTGCCGCCTGTCAGAACGTGTTTACATCAGCGCTTCCCCGTTCTGGCTCTGTACAAGGCGATTGCGTGTCCCCGGCGGACATCGAGTCCACCCGACCCAGGGCCCCGCTCAGGGAGCATGAGGCGGGCACGAGCACCGCTTGTATTCGACGATTTGCAGGACGCTGCCACAGACAATAGTCGCTATGTGGTTGGCAAGTGGTTAAAGTGATTCTAAAGCTTTGCTTTTTATTTTATGAAAATAACAAACATGTCATACTTGCCTGTTTTGTGCAGTGATTTTGCACAGAGCAGCTCCAATCCTCCTCTTCTTGGGTCCCCCGGTGGTTGGCTCCTCCTACCAAGTGCCTCATGCGTGCTCACTCCCAAGCCCCACTCTATGCATCCATAAGACACAGAGTGCGGCTTGGCCCCGCCCCGCTTCCTTATCACTGACTGTGATTGACAGCAGCGGGAGCCAATGGCTGTATCTGAGCCAATGAGGAGGGAAAGAGCTGAGACAGTCAGGTATGTATTTGGGGGGCGGCTGCGATGGAAGCTGCATACGGAAGCATTTTTACCTTACTGCATAGAATGCATAGAATGCAGTACAGTATAAAAAAAAAACTTCTGCCTTTACAACCACTATAAAGCAAACTAGAAGCAGAACTAAAACCTCCCATCCTTTACAACCAAGGAAGCTGCCATCTTAGCCTTTTATATGATGTGCAGTTGTCATGGTGGTGCACATGCGATTAATTATTACACCAGTCGTTTGATGGCTTGATAGATCCAGCTGATGAGAGCACAAGCAACTGTGACAGGCATCATTCATGGTATGGTTTGAATGTAATGGTTTTGAGAAACGGTTAAATCCATGTTTTTAGTTCTGCTTTAGGTTCCATTATGGGGATTTTAAACATAGAACTTAGTGTTACTAAACCCACAACATTAAAATCTGACTGTAAATGCAGAATAGCTTGCTATACTCATTGTGTAACTTAAGGGGTTAATCCTCTGTATTGTGTAAAAAGGTTGTTTGATCTTGTATGGCCAAATACTTCTTGCTTGCCCTGTCTACTATATCAGACTATACTAATACTACATGCAGGCAGTGTGGAAAGGTTGCACATGCTCTGTTCGATCTTACTGTTTCACATGGACACAGACTACAGTGCATTTCTAGAGGTGGTACTTGTTTATTTGTGAACTGAGCTGGCTGTTAGCCGCAGAGTGCTTTCCAGGTCGAGAGCTGTGGCGCAGTGTGACCCCTACCTTGGAAATAATCATTTTGTGGCTACGGTTGTTTGAGCTAAGGCATTAGGAGCTACCTTTCTGTTTGTGTGCAAAAATAATGGAGCGCTATGTGTATATCCCAAATGAAACTACAGTGCTTGTGAAAAACAGCTTATAGATAAATAAAGCCTTAATAACAATCATACAGTTCCTGATGTGCAAGCAAAATTCACCGCAATAGATAATTAAAATAATAAAGGCTCATGTGCATTATGATGGGATTCCCATGAAGAAGTCACGTGGTGTGTGACGTAACACGTAGGGCGGAAGCAGAGATGACCGGAAGGTGCACTGAAACACAGATGAGCTCGCTGCTTGTGGATATAGGATGGTTACTTGTTTTTAAATGATAAGGAATTATTCCTATATAAACATTGTGGGACCCAGGCGATCAGCACAGGGAATAGAGGGCTGAACAAACTCACAGGGGATCCCTAGAGGCGGATTGGAAAATCGTCTTTACAAAAAAACCTTTATGTGCTACACATCTAGCACATCTCAGGTGAGAGGCTAGAACACATAAGGGTGACACAGGATGGAAGAGGAACAGTCACCATACTATATCACAGCATACTACCTGCATATTGTGAAGATAAAGGGAATTTCTCACAACTCCAGGATAAAGACACAAATGAATAAAAGACTTTTATAATCAATGTCAATCATACGTTAGGATTCATGTTTTTGCATCACTATCTGAAGCTCACTTTATTGATTTGTTTTATCTGGGTGTCCAGCCTTGAGACACGTTATCATAATGCACGTGAGCCTTTATTACTTTAATTATCTATTATGGTGAATTTTGCTTGCACATTAGGAACTGCATGGTTATTAAGGTTTTTTTTTTTTTATCTATAAGCTGTTTTTCACAAGCGCTGCAATTTCATTTGGGATATACACATTGGATAGTGCTCCACTATTTTTGCACACAATACCACTATTAGTTACGGATCACTATACAGTGTAAGCTGCTGTCACCACTTTTAGAGATTACTTAAAAAACAGTGGAAGTGCGGGAGTACACACAACACATTACTTTACCTTTCTGTTGCACTGTTGGGCTCTGGTCAAATTTCCCAACACCCCTGAATTCACAGTGGAAAGGGTTAAGGCTGATGGATCGAATGCTGACATCCGCTAAGTGGAGCTCTGTGCTATTTTCCGCTGTTCAGCCTGGAGGAAGCACCTTTCTCCTGAACCTGCATATGAAGCATTAGTGGATCTCCAGTCTGTTTCCACTGCCCATCTGAAACTCCTCATCTGAACCAGCTACCATGGTTGGTGTGTACCTGAAGCCTTGCCCCATTTTGGGCCTAGTTGCATTACTACTATGCAGAAGCAACATGACTTTATTAAAACACAGAGGGGACAGTCCTGCTGGCACGGGTGACCGCGGCAGCCCACACTCCTTAGTGGTTCTATGGGTGTTTATCCAGTATCCCCAGAATGAACCAACACATTTAATTTGGAAAACGGATACCCCTACTGTTAGAGGATTCTTTGCCCCTGAGTCTTCCTTAGCTCCTCCCCCATGCTCACAAGAACCTCTATGTCCACTCAGGACTTTGGCGATATGTGCCCAGTTTTTAGGATACCTTGCCAGCAGAAGCTCTAAGCAAACTCAAGCCCCATCCACAACAGGGACAGTCTTTGTTCCTTCTAAGCCTGTATACCAGGCCAAGCCCTTTGTCCCTGTCACTATCACCGATTCAGATTCACAGTCCCAACAGTCTGTCTCTGAAAAGAGTGCTTTTGAGTGTCTTGCCATTTCTTTAGATTTACAGGGAGTTGTTTTTAAGCCTTGTGTATGCACTGTATTTTACCTTGTATCTGGAGGATCAGCTTGCCTCTCCAGGATATGGGTCTTTTAGAGCTCTGCTTTCTGAATACTTTACAGGTGATTGAACCCTGTATGTATATCTTCTGTAGAAATGTACAGACTCATTCACTTCTTTGCATTTCCCTACAGTGAAACGCACATTTTGCTGCACTTAATGCATTTGAAAAAGAAATCGTTTTATTTCTATAGAAATATTCCTTATTATTGCATATGCAGTATGGAAAAGCTCTCCTGGTTGTGTCAAGTGCCTGCTCTTAAACTGGGTGTTCCCCTGGTGGAAGGAAAGAAAATCAGGCCTACACTTCTGCTGCTGCACCACACACCTCCACCTAGGCCGCAGCCTGGGTGGAAAGAATCCCAATCATCTGACCTTCCCCGAATAAATACAAGAAAACGAAAAAGGATTAGGCGCTGATCATATATTGTGACTTGTGGACACACAGGGGACTGAGTGACTTTCTGCAGGTACCTTGCAGCCTAGGTTCAGCTCCAGGGTGGGAGTACCGTAAATAAAAGAAAATGCGAACCCAAGGGCGATTGTGTTCAGTGTTGCCCACTGTCAGTTTGTAACACTAAAGTAAAAACCAGCAATATTGTCTTTGTTGAAATTGGTAAAACAGGACCAGCCTAGGTTACTATAAAAAAAAAGTAGAAAGTTTATTGAAGACTTACATATAAAACCATGGCAGGCTTGGGGAGGAGCCGGGATGCTCGTTGCTATACAGGCTGGTTAATAGTACTCCCTGGTGGAACCGGAGGTCTCCCTGGGCTATAGTGATGCATGATCTGCAAGGAGATCGAGCCACAGTGTCCTCACAGAGCCACTGGAGATGATGTAGGCTGTACAGTGGAGGTGACGTCTGCCTCACTAGTAGGCAGAGACCAAGTCAGGGAGGGGCCGCAGCAAGAGCTCTCACCGGTACGTTCGCTCCTGGTGTCTGCAATGCAGGTACTGGTTGGTCAGCATGAGGAATAAATAGCCTATCCCAGCAGCCTCCACGGGCAAGGAAACTTCTGTGGATTGGCTGAGAAAGCATATTCACTCATAACCTGAATTCACTATTGAAATAAAAATGGTGTGGTTATGGTTTATTTGTAACTATATATTAATTGTCCATTCCTCTCATTCGTTAAGCTACTAAAACTCTGATACCAGTAATGATAATAGTATTATAGTAAGATTAGCTTATACCTATATATATATATATATATATATTCAATCACTCTACTTCAATAAAGCAAAGATTACATTTATTATAAGGAAAACAGAAATGCTAACATAAAAACGCTAAGAAAATATCATAGAGCCTATAACATAAGGCGATACTTAGGCTGTCTTCGAAATGTTGTTCTGGCTGGTCTGATGGTAAAGGATAAGAGAGAGAGATATGGGGTTCCTCTGCCTTTTAAACCCATTCATACATCATCCACACACACACCCGCCCAACGCCGGCCTATTTATGCATATTGTCCAATGATGACAGACTTCCTTTCCTTGAGTCTGTCCTTAGGACGCATGCCTGGATTGTCCACTAGAGGCAGTATATGTCCATTTATCACTCACAGCTGACCCATGATCATTCGGGGTTAGCTGGTCCCTTTGATGTCACGTAATCAGGAACTGTTAATTTACACCTCTGCAGGAGATCTCCTCTGGCTTTCTCTACCACTACACCTCATCGCAGGGGGTGTATGGATATTTCCTGGAAGGATATGGCTATTTACCAACACCCCTCTGTGTCAACTTGTCCAGATGTCTTTCGTCCCCACACAGTGACTAGACAACTTTGGCCTGTCATATCCGTAACACTCCAGAACTATGATATTAAAACCATTTTGCCCTCCAACAACTATAATCTATCATACTGATGCCAAAGGTAACGGTGCCACCTATTGACAAGAGGGAGAAATCACAGTTAAACCCAAGCTTAGGAGAAACCCATTTGATCAACTAGACTACAAATTAGCCAGGCTGGTTACCACCTAGCACAACTAAATTTACTAGCAACCCTGTTTAGGACACGGGTGCTACACTGGCAATTAGCAAATCTTAATGGATAAGTTCATCTTTGTAGAAAAAATAATAAATGCACATCTTTTGGCAGGTAAGAAAAAAGTGCATTTATTAGGAGCCTACAAAGCATATCGCCGGTGCAATGGAGGGCTCTTGCAGACCGTCAATGTAAGAGGTCTGCTCATACCTTGTAAATGCAGGCAGTTACACACTTACAGGAAGAGACAATGAGCTGCCTGGAGAACTCAACAATGCCCTGGTAGTTTATTGAGAACTAAAAGCTGACAGCCACAAAGGATGATGATACTTGTAGTTTTCACATTCACAGAACTCTGTGAATGAATGATGTGGCCGGGTGGGCACAGCCCTGCACCGCAAGTGGGCAGAGAAGATCCCCCTGCTTGTTGGTGCAACAATGACATCTTACACCCCGAATATGGGTGTAACATGTTGCAAAAGGTGAAATTTTTTTTTAAGGCCCCTTTCATACTGGTGTGTATTGCTGTGCTTTTCTAGGGTGACAAAAGCACATGAAAACTATTCCCCTTTAAATCCTATGTCACTGTTCACACTTCATGTGCTCTGTGCTTTGAAGTCATGCAAGCTGTATCTTTAGTGCATTTTTTTAAAAAGCACATCAAAAAGGCACATTTGTTTGTAAATTAATGGGAACACATCAACAGCGCCATCAACGTGAAAGCGCCCTAACGCAAACCTACATAACCCCACCTATATTAGAAGGAAATGAGACCTATGTAATGTGATGTACTTCAAGAAAGGGATTTTACAGGGAAGTCAAAAATCCTAAATTGTACATCACAGGACCCCAGTAATTCTGGGACATCCAAACGCAATCCCAAGAGGGGCGGGCAAACATCTAACAAGCCCACTGATAAACCCCAAAACACAAAGGAAAAAGAGGAACCAGATGAGGTGGCAGCTTTACTGAGCTGCAAAATGGTGTCCTGGCAGTGGTAAGCCCAGAAAGCACCTACACTTCTGATGGATTGAGCCTTCACCAGGAAGGGGGGGGGGACCTTCTCTCTCAGGTCACCGGCCTTAATAATGACCTGCTAAATCCACTTAGCATTTGCAGATCAAAAGTCACTTTTCCCTTTAAGGAACTTGCAGGTGTAAGAGCGTTAGGCTGATGAATCGAGGCTGTGCCTGCAGGATAAATTCGCACAGCCCTAAAATTAAGACCGTGGACAACAATCCTCGATTTAAATGAAGTGTGAAGACCACCTTAGAGAGAACGCAGTTCTGAGGGCTTAAAACAACCTTGCTCTTTTGGAGAACAAGAAACAGTTCCTTACAGGGTAAGATCACAAGTTCAGACACCCTTCTGATTTAAGTGATGGCCTCAAAAACCCAACCTTGGTTGACAAGAGGAAGAAAAATGTCCTGAATAGGTTCAAAACGTGGTTTGTTTGAAGGACGAAGTCTGTAGTCCCACCGAGTCAATAGAGTGTCTCTGAAAAAACAAAAACCTGAGACTTAATAGTCTTCAGAACCAAGGATTTTTCCACTTCTGACTGAAACATGACTTAAAGTGGAGTTCCACCCATTTAAAAGTCAACAGCTACAAAAAGTGTAGTTGCTGACTTTTAATAAATGGCTACTCACTTGTCCCACGACGGTCCAACGATGTGTCCGCCCGATGCCTTGCTCCTCTCCCCCTCCCCGCCGTGGTGCAGGCATAGCATATGTGGGCACCCTACTGTGGCTTCGCAGCCGGACGTGCACTGCGCACTGAGAATGGCTGGGCAATCTTCTGGGACCTGTGACATGTACCAGAAGATTGCAGGGAGGGGGGAGAGGTGAACTTCCTTCTGGTGCCAGGAGAGTAAGTGGGAGCTGGGTACCTATGAAAACTGGGTACCCACCACCCAAAAAAAATTGTGGCATGTCAGGGGGTCACCATTACTTAAAGTGGAAGTTCAACTTTTGGGTGGAACTCCGCTTTAAACATTTCTTGGAATGAATCTTCCCTTTTTTGCAACAAAGTGTGCTTTCCACATGCAGCAGGATACCCTAGGTCAGCCTTTCTCAACCTTTTCAACACTGAGGAACCCTTGAAATAATTCTCCGGTCTCCGGGAACCCCTGCTAAAAATTAAAAATCTACAACTCATGATACATTAGTGTGATGATCAATGGGAAGAATGCTCCCTACACGTGTGGTCATTGGGAAGAATTACCCCCTTACAGATATCTAAAAAGATCAACGGTATCATTGGGAAATTATCTGAGAGGCAGAAATTGACCACTGCTCAAGGAACTCCTAGCAACCTCTGGAGGAACCCTAGTTGAGAAATTGCCCTAGGTAATGAGTGCTTTCTGGGGGAGGGGGCACAAAATCAGGATAAACTGATTCCACAGAGTGACCAGGGCATCCACCCAAATATTCCTAGACACAAACCTGTCAGTATGGTAACGTCTATACACCAGTAGGTCTATGCCCGGTATTCCCCACCGAAGAGGAAGTGAAACAAATGAAGTATTCAGTCTTTTCTATAATAGATATATCTGTATAGTATTTTCTTACTAATACCAGGGCTGCTTTAAACATGCAATAAGCTTGGTCAGATAGGAAGCAATAGGGATTTATACTTGAAATGCATTTTACTGCAGTAAAACAGTGTAAATGGGTATTAAAGTTGAACTCTAAGCAAATGACACCTGAAACTTGCACAGCCCTGTTTGGCAGGACAGAAGACCTGATTTTTTTTTCTCTGCTGCAGTTAAAGCCTAATTTTAGTTCAAATGGAAATTTTTTTTAAATCTGCATATAAGACGGTACTTTCATTGAATGCGTAGCATTCCTTATGCTGGTGGGCTGCTCTGTTAGTTGAAATCCTCAGTCCTCTGCCCCACCAGCACTGGAGGATTCCAAGCCGCTGGACCTGTCACAGGCACTTGTCATGAGTGCCAACTGTCCCCACCTCCTCCCTCCTTAGTAGCTGTAATATCAGTTCCCACACTGAAAAAAGTCTGTGAATGGAGGACAGGAGGATGAAAAGTCAGTCTCCTCCATCATACAGCACTTCAAGCTACAATACAGCTTCTATGAATGGAGGAGTGGGCATAGTCAAGCAGGGTATGTGGTAAGGCAGAGGAATTAAGATTTAACTAAGAGCAGGCACCAGCACAAGGGATACTTCTTATTCAGTGTAAGTACCATTTCTTGTGATTTAAAAAAAACAAACCTATGCTTTAAATACAAATTGCAGGCCTTGTCCCACCGCCAGCCTGCGACTGGACAGTGAAATAGGGACGCAGCAGACTTATGAGCTCATCTCTGTCCCTCTGCATTTTGTCAGCATGTTGCTTGTTAGCACGAGCATTGCTGTACAACTGACTGTCTTCCTTTCCAAATCAGAGTTATGCTGTACAGGGACTGCAAGAGACAAACTAGGTTAAAATAGGGTACTTGCACTGCTTGTGTTAAAAAATAAATAAAAAATTACACTGTATTAATTAATAAATTTCTGGGTCTTTCTGCATCCCAACTAAAGTTTCATGCATATTATACACTTTTTTTTTTTTACACAGTTTTATTTCAAAGATTCCATTTTGTCTTCTGAAAACTCTTGCACTTATAATTTGATAGATCGTGTTAACTTTGTATGCATCAACAATTAATTCTTTAAGGTTTGTTAAAATGTCTTTAATAAACTATATGAAAACACATGTACAATGGTATCTTTTTTTTTATGTACTGCAAACTCAGGCAGGAACCTTGCTTTCAGCACAGCTTTCTTGAAGCTTTTAGGCTTGGTTCACACCTATGCATTGTTTAGTGTTTTCAGTTTTGCAGAAACACATATTAATCCATTTAACATGGGTTCCTATGGGTCACGTTCACATCTGTGCATTTTATGGAAAGGGCCAATGACTTATTTTTCTGGTTTTTGGTTCCATAGACTTTAATGGATCAAAAAACATGTATTAAAAACCACAAAATACACCTGGAATATGCAAAGTGCAACCTGCATAGGTGTGAACCAGGCCTTCGAGACCTTCAGCTCTAGTTTGGGGATGTTCAACAGACCATATTAGGAGTGCTGTCACTTTAAAGCAATATTAAACCCCAAAGCAAAAACGTATTGTATCTTACCAATCCTTGGATGGGGTGGCTGCATTGTTTTATTTTTTTAGATTTACTGTCTTCTATTTTCACCTGGTGATCTGGCTAGTAATGCACCTCCTGGATTAGTGCTTACACTCTGGCTGAAGAAGCACCTTTGGACAGCAGCAATGTCAGTCTGGGGGGGGGGGGAGGGAATGTAAAGGGCCAAATATCAGCTGGCAGCGGCCGATTCAATTGAAACCGGCTGACATTTAGCCCGTGTGTACACTTGCCAGCTTCTGTTGCAGGGGCATGAGCAAAAATAGGCTGCCTTTCAGCACTCAGAGCACTGACCAGTTTGTTCTGGGAGAGAGGGCATTGCACCTGTCAGAACATAATAGCTATACTAATATCACATAGTTCGTACACTGGCTCCTCGATTTTTTTTTTTTTTCCCCCATTTAGGCCACTGGGTTTCATGCATTTCCATACAGCCATGTTGTTTCTAAATTGTAACAGTAGGTGTGGGAAGTGGTACAATTGCCTTCACAATGAGGGATCACAGAGGTGCAAGCAGGTGCTTGAGTAACACATTACACCCTGAATATGGGTGTTACTAAAAGTTAACTTATCCTTTAAGGCCCACAGCCAAGCCATTTTACGTGGCGTTTGCACTGAGGGCTTTTTTTTTTTTTTTTTTAAGACGTAACATGACATCGCTCTCACCCTGTTTACTACTGCCACTTGTAAACACAGAAGCCTTCTGTGATTATGAGGACAGCTTTTCTCTCGGTGGCTCTCACAGATCTCTGCCTGAACTGCACTCACGGCGTGGACAAGGAAGATGTAAGTGCAGTGTGGTCATATATGGGATGGGACATCACATGGTAGGCTGCACTCCAATCCCAATTTGTGCCTGGGTGCAGACGCCGACTAAGGTCTTCACTGAAAGAGTGGCAGGACCACCTCCACAGCTAAAGAGGTACAGTGCCTTGAAAAAGTATTCATACTCTTTCAAATTTTCCACACTGTCATGTTACCACCAAAAATGTATATGTATTTTATGTGCTAGATCAACACAAAGTGGCACGTAACTGAAGTGGAAGAAAAATGATAAATGGTTTTCCAAATATCTGAAAAGTGTGGTGTGCATTTGTATTCAGTCCCCTTTACTGATACCGCTAACTAAAATCTAGTGGAACCAATTGCCTTTAGAAGACACCCAATTAGTAAATCGAGTCCACCTGTGCGTACTTTAAAATTCTCTAACAAACCTGAGGGCTTCATAGAACAGCTGTATTTATACTTAGTTTAAAGGACAAACAGCATCATGACGGTCCAAGAACATACCAGAAAAGTCAGGGATAAACTTAGAGAAGTTTAAAGTAGGATTAGGTTATAAATATATATACATATATCCCAAGCTTTGAACATCTCAAAGGGCACTGTTCAACCCATCATCCTAAAATGGAAAGGGTATGGCACAACTGCAAATCTACCAAGACATGGCTGTCAACCTAGACAGGCCAAGCAAAGAGCATTAATCCCAGAGAAGCAGCCAAGAGGCTCATGATAACTCTCGAGGAGCTGCAGAGAGCCACAGCTAGGTGAGAGAATCTGTCCATAGGACAGCTATTAGTCCTGCACTTCACAAATCTCACCTTTAGGGAAGAGTGGCAAGAAGAAAAGGCATTGTTGAAAGAAAGCCAGGAAGCCATAAGAAGTGGTGCAGTTTGTGAGAAGCCATGTGGGAGACACAGCAAACATGTGGAAGAAGGTGCTCTGGTCAGACAAGCCCAAAATGTAACTTTTTGGCCTAAAAGAAAAATGCTACATGTGGCAGAAAACTAACACTGCACATCACCTGAACACACCATCCCCACCGTGCATCATGGTGGTGGTTTACTTCAGCAGTGCCAGGGAAGCTGGTCAGAGTTGATGGGAAAATGGATGGCGCCAAATACAGGGAAATCTTAGAAGAAAACCTGCAAAATACTTGAGACTGGGATGGAGGTTCACCTTCCAGCAGACAACAACCCTAAACATACAACCAGAGCTACAATGGAATGGTTTAGATTAGGGATCTCCAAACTATGGCCTTCCAGATGGTGCAGAACTACACATACCATGAGGCATTGTAAAACTGACATTCGCAGACAGGACTAGGCATGATGGGAATTGTAGTTCCTGAACTAGAGGGCCATAGTTTGGAGACCCCTGGTTTAGATCAAACCATATTCATGTGTTAGAATGGCCCAGTAAAAGTCCAAACCTAAATCCAATTGATAATCTGTGGCAAGACTTGAAAATTGCTGTTCAGACGCTCTCCGTCCAATCTGACAGAGCTTGAGCTATTTTTCAAAGAAGAATGGGAAAAAATGTCCCTCTCTAGATGTGTAAAGCTGGTAGACACATTCCCAAAAAGACTTGCAGCTGTAATTGCAGGGAAAGGCGGTTCTACAAAAGTATTGACTCGGGGGCTGAACACAAATGCACGCCACACTAATGAAATTTGTAAAATATTTTGAAAACCATTTATCATTTTCCTTCCACTTCACGGTTATGTGCAAATAAGTGTTGGTCTATCACATAAGATCCCAACAAGATGCATTAAAGTTTTTGCCTGTGAATGCTGAACTCCGCAATGCGCATAGGGCACCCCTGAAAATGCACTGTGTACATACCGTATCCCTGAACTCTGCGCATAGGGCACCCCTGAAACTGCACTCTATACATAGCATGTCCTTGACCTCCATACACAACACAATCCTGGTATTTACTGCCCCTTACTGCACTGTTCAATTTGGCACACCAACCGTTCAATGTAGTTCAGCACAGGGGTGGTTATTTTGCAGTGATTGAGTTCCTGTACCTATTCTCTAAAAAAAAAAA
>BLSH010239924.1:224165-242774 GCA_018402905.1 Glandirana rugosa
CATTCGAATTGTAATTCTCTTCGAAGTAGAAAGTAGTATTGCTGGGTTTCACATGTAGGTTTAGTTGTTTCGTTACCAAAGTGGTCTTCTTCTATTTTCAAAACCTTACCGGGTCTGGACTTAGGGTAACTTTTAGGCACCCCACTAGACTTCTCCCGACACGTGTCCTCTACGGGAGCGTTAGACTGTCTAAACAACACAAAAACGTTTCTCACCCGGTCATAACGGGTCAGTTCTACACGGTACGACTATCTGAGTATGGGTTTTTCTGACTCTAAAAATGAAAAACTAAAATATATTTGCACAAGTGTGCACACCCTTAAACTAATGATTTGTTGAAGCACCTTTTGATTTTATTACAGCACTCAGTCTTTTTGGGTATGAGTCTATCAGCATGGCACATCTTGACTGGGCAATACTGGCCCACTCTTTGCAAAAACACAACAAATCTGTCAGATTGCGAGGGCATCTCCTGTGCACAGCCCTCTTCAGATCACCCCACGGATTTTCAATGGGATTCAGGTCTGGGCCATTCCAAAACTTTTATCTTCTTCTGGTGAAACCATTGCTTTGTTGATTTGGATGTACACTTTGGGTCGTTATGATGAAAGATGAAGCTTCTCTTAATGTTAAGCTTACTAGCAGAAGCCTGAAGGTTTTGTGCTAATATTGACTGGTATTTGGAACGGTTCTCAATTCCCTCTACTTTGACTAAAGCCCCTGTTCCAGCTGAAGAAAAACAGCCCCAAAGCATGACGCTGCCACCACGCTTCACAGTGGGTATGGTGTTCTTTTGGTTATGTGCAGTGTTTTTGCACCAAAACAAAGTTCAACCTTGGCATCATCAGACCAGAACACATTTTCCCACATGCTTTTGGGAGACTTCAGATTTTAGAATTTAGCCGGGCTTGGATGTTTTCTCGGTAAGAAAAGGCTTCCGTCTTGCCACTCTACCCCATAGCCTAGACATATGAAGACGGGAGATTGTTGTCACATGTTCCACACAGCCAGTACTTGCCAGAATTTTAATGAGATCACTATGATGCTTTGGAAGCTCTCTGCGGACCATGGCTTGCGCTGTAGGATGTGACTAAGAAAAAAAGTCAGGAAAGAGCTACTAGAACAGCTAAACTTAATTTGGGGTTAATCAGAGGCACTTTAGATGACAGGTGTGTACCGACTCCTATTTAACATGAGTTTGAATGTGGTTGCTTAATTCTGAACACCGCTACATCCCCAGTAATAAGAGGGTGTACACACTTAAGCAATCACATTTAGTTTTTTATTTTTACTTCCTCCACCCCCTAAAAGATTTCAGTATGTTGTTCAACGGAGTTGTACAGTTTATTGGTCACATTAAAGGTGGACTAAGTTCTGAAATGATTTAGCTTTGTCTCATTTTTTTACATCGCAGGAAACTAACATTGTAACGGGGTTTGTAGACTTTTTATATCCACTGGATGTTGAAGTCATATTGCTTAGCTACACCGGGCCTATCCCCCATTGATCCTGCGCTGAATAGACTCCTATGGCTATTTTTTCTATTAGGTTAAGACTCAAAGCCTCTGTATGTGGGTTGCTGTGTACGCTTCATGTTATGGTACACTGCTGTCCTGTTCTTGTTATTTCATATTGCCAGTATGATATATTCAGTCACTGTCAGTACTATTATTATTGCCTTACTCCCATGTACTAAGTATATGCTGATGGTATCACTCCAGGCTGTTTGCTAGGATTGTGTGCTTTGGATAACGGTTAGGCCCCTTTCACACATACGGACATCAATGCAACTCTATGGAAAAACAGATGAAAACTGATTATTAATTTGCATCCGTTTTCATCTGCTTCCGGCAGCATCCGTTTTTTTGAATGGATGAAAGTCCTATTTTTCATCAGTCAAAAAAAACGGATCAGACGCATAACGGATGTAAAAAAAAAAAAATAATGAAAAACGAATGACCAAGGATGAAAAACTGATAAATACTTCATTCGTTTTGATGTGACGGAACTGATGAACGGTCAGTATGTGTGAAAAGGACCCTTAGACTCAAACTTTCTTGATAAGAAAAAAAAAAAAAGTAGTCATATTGCATAATACAGACAAATTTTGGCGGGGAAAAGGGAGAAAAATGTAAAGGATACCTTTTCGAACATCACGAACGGAAGAGGGTAATTTTTCATGCTTCTTTTCTGAACCTGCATTTAGTCAAAGTACATGCATTCAGATTGTGCCTTTAGACAAAAATACATTTTCAATACAACTATTTGTTTTAAATCAGTTTTATATCAGACAAAAATGTACAAGACCAGGATTCTTTAGAACTGTTACATTCACAAGTTGAGCAACAAGAGGCAGAAAAATTAATCAATTTAATCTGGCCGAGCCAATGTGTAACATGCTGAAAAAAGATGGATTCCCTATTAAGTTTCATATGCTGTCATTAGTGTATTGGGTTTTTTTCTATAAAACACTGCAAGGTACCAGAGTGGCACTTGAAATGCATTGATAAAACATTCTTAGCCAAAAGCACACAATAAACGAGCCTTCCCAACCAAATGCTTAGAGACCCTAGAGATGCATTATTTCTTGTTACAGTGGAACACATGGCAGTGAAGTCAAGATACTTCACTCGCCTTGCCCCCCTCCCCCTCCATTTTTGTCTGCAATTGCATATGCCAGTGGTAAGCGTCACACGCTCACCTTAAGTTTAAATTCCCTTGTGTGGAAGAAATCAGAACAAGTGTCTAAGAAAGGAAAGAATACCTGCATAAGAGTCTGATGCAGAACTTCCACTTCTATCAAACACAATTGGAGAAATACCTCTAGCCCTTTTCCTTTCCTCCTTTTTCTCATCTAGAAAATATGTGAAAAAATAATGTAAGAATGGCAGGGGGTCTCTGAGTGCTCCAGAAACTACCTAGACTGGTTTCCTAACCATCCATCAAAAGGCAACACAAAAGCGTTCATAATCAGAATCCCGATTCCTAAGATCTAGCAACTACACTGCTGAAATATAGGTCACACTGCTTGCACCATACACAATTCAACTAACGCACACAAGTAACAGCAAAATAAAGAGACTTCAAATATAGAGCGTACAAAGCTAACTGAAATTATAGGCAAGACAGTCTCTAGTTAACACGTGAAAAGTGCAAAAATAGAACTTAAAAATAAAAATTTCAAAAATGTATCTCAAACATATTAAGTGAAAATAAAACCAATTTTTAGAAAAAAATCTTTCAAACGTTTTCTGATGTAAAACTAAAAAAAAAAAAAAAAGTAACAGAGACCCCAAAACCTTATGCAGCTGCATCAATTCTCACATACATGTAACAATCAATGTGCTGAAGTATCAGCAGCAGCGGCATAAGATGCAAAAAAAGGTTTCAGACATCCAACGTGAAAAATTAAGCTCCCAAAGCCAATTTAACCCATTTCCGTGTCTATCTAGTTTGGTCCTTGTGTATTCCTCTTTAACGACAATGTAATAATAACACTAGGCGATAGTTGCATAAAATGTAAGATGCTACAACTTACGAGGTGGTGCACAATTAGGCTCAGTTCACACTGCCACGACTTGGGATCCGACCTGTGAGACCCCAAGTCGCATGGCATGTGAAATCCCATTTTAGTCAATGAGAGCTGTCTTAAGTAGCACTACTGAAGTTGCTCCGACTTTAGAAAACTTCTTCAAGGCGACTTCTATCCGACTTGTGCCCATAGACTAATGGAAGTTGCCTTCAAGTTGAATCCTCATCTTAATTGATGCGATCTGAATACAACATTACATGAAGATTATGCAGGTATTCCTTGACGTCTCCTGGCAAAGTCAAAGCAGTGTGCACAGAGTCTAACTGAATACACCACAACCAGCAGTTCAGAATTAACCATCACCTGAAATCACCACGAATGTTCAGAAAAAGAAGATGTATGGCTGTATTACTGGTACAGAAAGTTTTCCATCATACCTTTCTATCACAATACACTGTAAGAGTAGAAGAGGTCTGAAGTATTAACCTAAGCCTAAAAGGAAAATGTAATTTTAGATCAGTTCCTTGCCACTTATGAACATTATTAACCACCTCAGCTCCACCTCTTCATGACCAGGCCATTTTTTGCTATTTAGCACTGCACTATCTTAACCGGTAAAAAAAATCGCTGGGTCATGCAATGATGTACCCAAACAAAATTTCTATAATTTTTTTTTTCACACAAATAGAACTTTCTTTTGGGCGTATTTGAAAGCCACCAGGTTTTTTTATTTAATTACAAAATAAATGTACATTGATTGGTTTATGTGAAAGGTATAGCGTCTACAAACTATGGTATACACTGGAATTTTTTTTTTTTTTTTTTACTACTAATGGCGGTTATTAACGACTTATAAAAAGGACTGCGGCAGGCAATCTGACTGGGAACTAATTGTCACTGACATTGTACTAATGACACTGGCTGGGAAGGGGTTAACATCTAGGTCAATCGAGGGGTAAATGTGTGCCTACTAACAAGTGTTAATGTGTGTAAAGTGTGCAGCTTTTTACTAAAGATCTCTCTCTTATCCCAAAGTCCCGAGTTTGACACTAAAAAAATTTTTTTGCCAATCCCAACCATATGATATTGGTGGGACTGGAGAAAAGTCAGGATACGACCCACTTGCATGGATGAAATCACCTACCTTCACACCAAGCAAAATAAGATTTTTTAACTCCTGTGGAAAACCTTGAAGTCTCCTTCCAATCCTACAGTAGGGTAGGGTAGGAAAGGAAAAATCATTGACTCCCTTGTCTTTCAAGGCCCCAGCTTCAATAGCCGAGTTGTTAAAGCCAGCAACTATAAAGGATAAAAGCTATGACCTTGCAAGAGGTCCTCGCCAACATGTTCACAACGGAGTACGAAATTCTCTGAGGCCAGGCCGGCTGATCAGAATTACCAGAAACATGCACACGATAGTCATCGCTTTTAAGAGTAATGTTTTGAGCTATGGTCGACCATGTTCTTGTACAATCCTATGTACCATGTATATATCAATAAAAAGTGAAAAACATTTTTTTACCAGAATGCTTTCCACTTGAAAGCTGTGAAGCAGATGATGGAGAAGCTGTTACAGTGGGAAGGCAGAGATTAGAGAGAACTGGTCCCACGGTTTCACTACAGCATCCAACATGAACACTCAAGGATCATTGGTTCTGGAGACAAACATGTTTAGCTTTGCATTAAACCTAGAAGTCACAAGATCCACATTTGGTGTACCCCATCATCGGCAGAGCTCTTTAAACACTTATTGAAGAGCCTACACCCCTGGGGACAACTGCCCATTTTCTAACTAGACTGAAGGACTTGATAGTACTGGTGTCCCTAAAACAAAAGTATATGGTTATGCCGCTCACCAGCGTCAGTGTCTCTCACTTTAACCCAAACATACATACAACCAAAAGAAGATTCTGCGTGTGAACACAAGGGAAAAAAAAGAGGCTATGCAGTGAGAGATGGGCAGAGACATCGGTAGAAATAATGTAAAACACTAGCTTTTAATAATCACATTGATGAAGTTACATTACTGCATATGGATCATATGGATCCACAAAAATTAGAGAAACACATCCCACTATAGAGCC
Organism: Glandirana rugosa; assembly: GCA_018402905.1. Classification (NCBI taxonomy): domain Eukaryota; kingdom Metazoa; phylum Chordata; class Amphibia; order Anura; family Ranidae; genus Glandirana; species Glandirana rugosa. The sequence continues at coordinate 229,782 of BLSH010239924.1, forward strand.
CATATGGGATATAGCGAACCCACAGTTGGTGGAGAAAACTCACAGAGGATCAAACACAGGGGTAAACACATAACTAAAAATAAAAAAGCGTACGGACGCGCAGGGGGTTGTAAGGACTATTGCACTGCCCCTGGTGTGGGGGATGGTAGTAAATTATGGAGCCGTGCAAGGTCTCATATCAAATGTGCAAGGCTATCGGGAGTAGATCATGAAGGTGCCGGCTGCGCACCCGCAAAAACGGATTGACGATGTTAGAATAGAAGGGTATGCAGTTGCAGACCATATAGCAGCCACCTTTGGGGAGCGACTGGTTAAGCTGAGTCGCTGTGACTGAAAGTATGTGGTCATATGTCAAGACGTCAGCGCGTTTCGCTATGCACATAGCGTAGCTTCGTCTGGTACATCCAGGTGAAGCTACGCTATTTGCATAGCGAAACGTGTTGACGTCACGAACGTCCGTGGACGTCACAGGAGGATGGTCTCTCAGTGCGACGAGCCGGGGATCTGAATAGGAGGCTTGGAATGCACTCCACGCATAGCGACACAGGAAGACAGCTATGTGCCTTGATACGTGACCCATACTCAGCAAGGTGCGCGTATGACCGTGATTATCCTAGTGATCTCATACCATTTACCCCGGGATCTTGACGGTCTGTCCGACGGTCCATCAGCTATTCAGTCCTATTTGAAGGAGACCAGTGACCACGGGACTTGTCATAATCTACGGCTGTAACCACATATGGCGAGGTAATCCACCAGAAATTGTACTATGGACACCCGCTGGTGAGTGGTACCTTATTCTTTTTAGTTCACATGGTGACATTCAGCACCCAGCAGCTATTCATCCACACACTTGTCTGGACATATGACCACATACTTTCAGTCACAGCGACTCAGCTTAACCAGTCGCTCCCCAAAAGGTGGCTGCTATACGGTCTGCAACTGCATACCCTTCTATTCTAACATAGTCAATCCGTTCTTGCGGGTGCGCAGCCGGCACCTTCATGATCTACTCCCGATAGCCTTGCACATTTGCTATGAGACCTTGCACAACTGAGCCTACAGGTACCGGGATTCCCCGCACGGCTCCACAATTTACTACCATCCCCCACACCAGGGGCAGTGCAATAGTCCTTGCCACCCCCTGTGCGTCCGGCCGCTGTTTTATTTTTGTTATGTGTTTACCCCTGTGTTTGATCCCCTGTGTGTCTTCTCCACCAACTGTGGGTTCGCTATATCCCATATGGGCTCTATAGTGGGATGTGTTTCACTAATTTTTGTGGATCCATATGATCCATATGCAGTAATGTAACTTCATCATTGTGATTATTAAAAGCTAGTGTTTTACATTATTTCTACCGATGTCTCTGCCCATCTCTCACTGCATAGCCTCTTTTTCCCTGTGTTCACACAAGGAATTTTCTTTTGGTTGTATGCTCATTTTCTAAGCCTGGAAATGTGGATGGCGGACAGTGCGTGAATATAGTGTTATTACCAAGACAGGATGACGTTCATTTCCTCCTAGGCCACCCAACTTCTGGTGCCTCAATGATTCATGCATGCCACTGCCGTGGCGTTGTCCAATTACACACTTACAGGGAGGCCCTGCACTACACTGACCAATGTAGCAGAGCAAGATGAATCACCCTCAATTCCAGAAGGTTGATGAGCAATGACCTCTTCTGCACTGAACACATCCCCTGGATCGAGTCACTGTCCAGAACACCAGCCCAGCTTAGCAGACTGGTGAGTCATCAGAACCCTCTAAGACAAACATTTCCTATCTCTAGCAACCTTAAGGATATCCACCAGTACATTAACAGTCCAACAACTGTGTCCTCCTGTCCTATGCCAGCAAGACATTCTAGTGGAGCAAGTTGGAAACTGGGTAAAGGGCACTGCCGAAGGGATTTTAAGTGTCTTAAGCAGGTCCACCTGAGTTTTCAGAGCAAGACATTTGGTTCACTCTCCAACCAATAAAAGCGAACCTCAGGGCTGGAATTAAAGTATAACTAAAGGCAAAACTTGTTGGATAGAGTGCAGAGGGATTAGAACGCCTGTCAGCTTTTATTGCGGTCTATGCCCCCATTAAGGATCCAAGCACAGGTATATCTTTTCTCTTTCCCAGTTAAGGAGTTTCACGCTCTCCATTTCTCCTGTTTACTGTTCTCATTGAAAGTAAAAGAAAATCCCAAATCTTGGGTTGTCCCCAGAAAAGAAAGAGGGGAAAACTTCCAATGCGGACACTAGCTCTGGTGACATGGGTATCCAAGGAGTTACCCTAATTTGCAGGGATTTCCTCTCACTTCCAGTTTGGCTATGGGACAGGAAGTGAAGGGAAATCTCTGTAATGGGACACAGATGGCAAAAAATACTGACAATGATTATAACTCTCCCTTACTCTATCCAAACTGGAAAAAAGTTTTGCCTATAGTTCTACTGTAAGGCAGACTTCTGTACATTCAAAACTCATCTGAACCTATCCAAAGTGCTTACCATGAGACACACATCACTCTCCCAAAGCAAAGTGGATTGCTCCTTGAGAAGTCATCCAAGGCCTATAAAACAGGGATATACTGAACAAAAGACAATAGCAAAAAAAACTGAATACCTGCCTAACGGGGAGAGGTTACGCCTGGGACCGAGAACTTACTGTATTTTTGCCAGTGTCCAATCCCCTCAAGGTGTTAGCATAACCTGTTATAATGGAGATACCCTGTGAACTGAAATGTACGATAAAGAAACGTACATTTAACCTATATTGTATGTGTGTCATGTAACTGTAAATGCCTCTCCCTATTTATATAGTCAAAAAGCCATGAGACTGCTGTCATTTTGGATATGTTGTCAGCAGTCCCAGCAAACTCAAAAGTGGTCACTCAAGGGACACCATTGTCCTTCAAATCTTCCCCTGGCAGCTATATAAAGAGATTATGTACAACGGTGAGGGGCAGAGATGTTGGGCCAGCACAGACAGCATTTAGATATTCCCAGAGAAGAGGGATTTGACGGATAAAGGCAGGAGCCCTGTGCTGGAGAACTGACCTGGAGTAACATACCCAAACCCATGCCTCTGCATCACTTATGTGTCCACATATTCCATATCAAAACACTTTAAATAATTTTCCCCTTGTTAATTCTGTAAAAAGAATAGTATGTGTAGCTGTGGTAATGCAGATTCCTACAAACATCCTCGCCTGGCCTAACTAGAAGAGATTCAAATTCACCCAATATAAATGCACAATGTACTTTGTCTACAAAGGCAACATCTTCTGAAATGAATGTACCCACAAACTAAGAGTACAGGTAAAGCATGTTTCTTTTTAGAAAAACAGCAGAAAATCAAACACACAGGACCTTGCGGCATTTTTTACTTCAATGTTAGTTTAGACCAAGGATATGCAATTAGCGGACCTCCAGCTGTTGCAGAACTACAAGTCCCATGAGGCATAGCAAGACTCTGACATCCACAAGCATGGCACCCAAAGGCAGAGGCATGATGGGATTTTTAGTTTTGCAACAGCTGGAGGTCCGCTAATTGCATATCCCTGGTTTAGACTGTTACCATCTGTGAACGCTGGAAATCCATTGAAACCTGTTTTGTGCAGAATAAATACAACCTTATAATTGGAATTTAGGTGGAGTTTGTGTTGTACACAGCAACTACACTGAAGTAATTCTATCAATGCAATGCAGAAATGCTGGTCATACACCAAGAAATTTTCCAGTTACCAAGCATGGTACTTACATGATATTAATGGTATGTGTTCAGAACAGTTTTACATATACCGATTAGAACACACCAGAAATGTCAAGTCCTGATATTGTAGAGCTGAATTACTTATGCATGACATACCAAAATGTTTTTCTTTTTTATCAGCGTCTGAGCTATTTTGGCTGTACTTCTCCAATGGATCACAGAAGCACAGCTTATTTTGTTTGTTTTCAGCAGATGGCAGGCTAAAGAACATTGTCAGCTGATGTTACAAAGCCAGTCCAAGCTCTTAAAAAATTGCAGCCATATGGTGAGGATCCACCCAGATGGCTGGACCAGCAGCAGGCTCGGCCTCTCAGCAATCCGCTGAAGGCCTGAGCCAGCCACCCCCACTGACTCCACAACCCAGAGCTCCAGTGAGTGCTGGAGAGGCAGAGAAAACAGCCGGAGACTGATTGTCACCAGCTTTCTGCAGGCTTTAGAGGAAGAGCTGAGCGACCACTGCTCTTGGATTACTCAGTTCTTGGTCTTAGAGGTGGTGGGGAACAGATACAGCTGGGACTAGTGCTGCAGCTATCTAGGAGAGTAAGACTTATTTTAGCCATACCTTTCTCAACTAGCACAAGATGTACCTATTAAATTGCAAATGTTATTCTTGTAATGCTCATGCTACCAATTTCATTATTTTCAGTGAACACCCTTAAAATCTACCTGCTGCATGTAATCCTAATTCCATATTTTAATCATGAAAAGGGTCTTAAAGCGCAGTTCCACTCGAAAGTGGAACTTCCGCTGGTTGGATTCCTCCCCCCTCAGGTGTCACATTTGGCACCTTTCCGGGGGGGGGGTGTCCTTTCCCACATATCCAGGAGCTCGGGCTGGCAGCCGCTGACATCAGCAGCCCGGCTCCCTCCTCCCTCTGCTACTGGCTGCCAGGCCAATAGCAGAACGCAGCGGAGCCTCGTGAATGTGCAGTAGGGTGCCCGGCGTGAAGCTGTATACAATGCCGGGTTTCCTCACCCGCAATGGAGGCGGCTGCACCTGACCCCCGATTAGAAGATCGGTGGCGGGTACCAACATTTTGAGATCTCTACTTTGTCCCCTGCAGCTGAAAGAAAGCTCTCATGTGCACTTCCTTTAAAGCAGTTGTATACCCTCTTTTTTGAGTTTGACCTACAGGTAAGCCTATAAGGCTTACCTGTAGGCAAAATGATTATCTCCTAAACCTGCATAGTTTAGGAGATATTCGCCCTTCATGCAGCCGCTGACGTCACAGCACATGCGCAGTGAGGTCCCAGCGAAGGCCTGGAGCATAGTGCCGGACCTTGCTGGAAACCTTGGCAGAAATATGGGCTCCCGCATGTGGGAGCGACTGGTCCGCTCGGTCCCCGCAGAGGGAGCTGACATGTTCCCTCGGGGGATCCTTCCGGGTACGCAGCTCCGACGCTGTGAGTGGCTGGAGCCACGTACCCGGAAGGATCACCCGAGGGAACCGGTCAGCTCCCTCTGCAGGGACCGAGCGTACCGGTCCGAGCTTCATTCTGAGGTATTCCATAATGAGCTAGTATGCGGTGCATACTAGCTCATTATGCCTCAGGTGTTTTTTTTTTTGTTTTTTTTTAATGGTATACAACGGCTTTAATGAGGAGACAATGTTACTTCCTGTTTTTCTAATTGCCTCAGGTTTACCCGTTGTCTCCTTATGCATGCTGGCTCTCTGAAGAGCCATCCTGACATCACCGGGGGAGGTGCTCCTGTAGTCCATGGAAAGCTCAGGCATTGCAATCTTCACAGAAGTCCAGATGAGGCTCCGGCCACAATCCGCCCATGAAGCCCCGCCCACTCCCACATGTTACACCTTTGCCTGCCCACTGCTCCCTATACAGGCTGCTCCTAGCTTGGCTGTTCTTCAGTCAGTTCACCAATTACCAAAGGAGAACAGGCAGCAATAGAAAAATCTGTGTGCAAACTAACCTGCATGGACTTGTGCTGTTTTACATAGCACACACCCAGCTATTGATTGAGCATGATAGAAGACAGGAGGACTCTGGAAATGTAGTTTCCTATGGAAGATACAGAAGCTAGTTCACTGAAAGGAAATTACATGCTAGCTCTGCTGAACCCCTCCCATCATCACTAGAAGTATACAGTAAAGGATAACTGATGGAGGGGATTAGAGACTGCAATTGCAGCTATATGGCGGGAAAATAATCATTTCAGTTATGTTAATTACCATGTTCAACTTTTAGGTATTTGAGGATTTGAGGAAAATGGGTATTGTTGCCTTTAGTTGCACTTTAAGGTGGCCATAGATGGATCGAAATTCAGCCACTTTATCAGGGACTAGATGAATTTCGATCAGTGCGTGGCCATCGCAAGTTCAACAAAAGAGGAACGATTTCTGTCACATGGATAAGTTAAGAAACGTTTGTCCCAATGGAGGGGATGCGTCCATCCACCTGGCTTCTCGAATAAGGAAAAAAAAAACCAAAAAAAAAACCTATAGCTTAAAAAGTAGAACTATGGTGAAAATGAAGAAATCAATATGTTATGCACCTATACAGTCTGTTAAACACGTCACTGATTGTTTTACAAAAAGCAGTAAGGATGTTGAGATCTCTACCTTGTCTCCAGCTCTCATGTGCAATTCCTTAGTAAAGCGACAACTTTATTTCCAGGTTTTTGAATTGCCTGTGTTGAACTCATGTTGTCCCCATTTGCATCTATCTCACTGCAAAAACGCCCTGACATCAGGAGGAGGGGCTCTTGTGTCCCATGGGAAGCTGAAGGATTTCATTATACACAGAAGCCCGATTAGGCCTTGCCCATGACCAATGAAGCCCCGCTCACTCCCACATATGTCCGTCCTTTGCCCGCCCACTGCTTTAGATCCTAGACCTAGCTTGTCTGTAATGACTTGTGGCTGTTTTACATAGCACACACCCAGCTATTGATTGGCAGATGGGTGTGTGTTATGTAAAATGGACTAAGCACCATAGAAGGCTTGGGAGGACTGATAGACAAGCTATTTCACTGACAGAAAATTAAATCTGAGCTCTGCTCAACTCCTCCCATCATCATTACTTGTATACACCAAAGGAGGACTGCTGGAAAGGATTAGAGACCAGAATTGCAGTATATGGTAGGAAAATAATAATTTCAGTTATGTTTACCATGTGTAACTTTCAGGTCTTTATATGAGGATTTACTAAAATAAACATGTTGCCTTTAGTTGCACTTTAATTTCCAATTACAGCAGTTTGTGCACTCAGGAGGGATTTACTGTTGAATCATACTGCGTGTAATAGACACACGAGGAACTACTACCCAATCATAATGACATGCAGATGGGCGTCACCACCATCAGCGAACATTTTTTTTTTTTTTTGAGTTAAACAAAAATGTCAAAAGGGAAAATCACCTTTTCCTTTAGTTACACCTTAACCACCTCCCACCCGGCCACTGCATATGTACGGCCGGGTGGGAGCTTCCCCGTTCTGACAGGAAGTGTATTTACGTCCTGCAGAACGGGAGCTCGCAGTGCGCTGCTGCTGGATCCTGTGATCATTATGATCACAGGATCCAGCTGAGCAGACATCGGGATACGGGCGCAGTGACTGGCCCTCCCGATCATGTGACGGCTGTGTCCAATCACAGCCGTCACATTGTAAACAGAGACAAACGTCTGACAGTTCTCCCCCCACCGAGCTCAGTGAGAGCTCAGTGCGGGGGGGGGAGAGAATCTGCAGATAGGCAACAGCTCTCTGCATGATGAGGATTTCATGCAGAGAGCTCTCACAGATCGCCCCCCACACAGTGCACCAAGCACACTGATACCCCCCTGTCCCCATGCACATAAGTGTCCCCATAAAACAGTCCCTAAAACATCTGTATGTCCCCAATCACATCTGTCACCATACACATCTGTCACAGTCCCCAATCACATCTATGACAGTCCCCAAACAACTGTCACCATACACTAAAACATCTGTATGTCCCCGTCACATCTGTCACAGTCCCTGTCACATCTGTCTGTCCAACACCAAATAAACCCAGATTTGGGTTATTTTTACCAAAGAAATGTAGCAGTATCATTTTTGGTCAAAATTTATGAAGAGAAATTACTTATTTGCAAAATTTTATAACAGAAACGCAGAAAAATGCACTGTTTTTGAACATTTTCAGTCTTTTTTTAATTTATAGCGCAAAAAATAAAAAACCCAGGGGTGATTAAATACCACCAAAAGAAATCTCTATTTGTGTGAAAAAAATGATAAAAATTTCATATGGGTACAACGTCGCACGACCGCGCAATTGTCATTCAAACTGCAACAGCGCTGAAAGCTGAAAATTGGTCTGGGAAGGAAGGGGGGTTAAGTGCCCAGTATTGAAGTGGTTAAATTAGAACTCCGCACAAAACTTTCCCTCTAGTTTTGGATAAAATGCGTAAGTGTTATGAATGCTATCAGGTTGCTCTTGAAGTAATTTGCTCCATTGGCCTCAACCATTGGCCCAGAAAAGGAGGGGAAATCCAAATTTCACAGCTACATCTAGAATAGTAGAAGGGACTTTCCCCCCCCCCCCTCACTTCGGGAAGATTTCCACTCACTTCCGGAAGCATCTCTGGGTTAGGAGGCGGCTGTTCGTTCTTACTGCATTATTCTACATTTGCTTTCTTTTTTCAAATGGTGGGAAATGGAATAATTCTATCAATGGACGTGGCAGCCTACATTCAATCTGGTGTGAACCAGGTACTATGGCCTACTGGGGACATGTGAATGAAGTCAGTTTAGATAAACAAAATCTCCAAATAATTAAAAAAAACACCTTAGCTGTAATTACAGCACATGTGGCCTCCCAATTTATTGAGAAGGGACAGACAAGTCATTATAAAGGCTATTAGGTTTTTAAACTTTACTAAACTCCCAAACCAAAGCACAAACACAACTTCAGGACAAATACTCTCAGACAGTGCAGTGGTTTAAAACTCAAACAGTTAACCTTCTCTAAAAGTAAGCCATATCTTCACATCGAAGAGGCCTTAACTCCCAAATCCTCATTTGCATCATATTAATCCACCCCCATCCTTACACAAAACAAGGTTTATTTTTGTAGTTTTATATTGTGGTTTTGGCCCGCCCCTTTCCTCAACTTTCTTCATAATTACATCGCCCCTCTCCAGCAGCTTCCTGGTATATCTATACAATATTCCAGTTCTTCTTTAGGAGGCTATCATTTATTTAAAAAAAGGGAAAAAAATTAAGAACATACGCACATTAGATTCTCAAGCAAGAGTCTTTATCAAGCTGAAAACTCCACAGTAGGCCAACATGGCTTTAGCCATTTATGGGATTTATACAAATATAAGCAACTAAAATACAAGGAATGGAAAACCTATGCACAAATTACCTGAAATGTCAGAGCCAGAACCGGAACGAATGGAGTCTCCATCTGAGAATGAAGCAGAGTCAGACTCTGAGTCGCTGGCCTCACTACGGGTATCATAATCATTTCCTTCTCGTTGGTCTCTTTCATGTTCTTGTTCATACTCTTCTTCCTCTTCCTCACCTTCTTCCTCTTCAGCTTCCTCCCCTTCATCCTCTTCCTCTTCCATTCCTTCATTGTCACTATTGTTTCCTTGTTCTTCATCAGAAGAATCGCTGCTACCACTGTCCCTCTCCGACCCATATTCAGAGTTAGCATCGGATGAGCGACTGGACCTGCTTGGTCGCCGGCTTGAATCATGTCTTATTTTCTAATAGTAAGATAAATGAAACATATCCTCTGATTAAAAAAATAAATCTCAGCCTTAAGGGAAAGAAAAAACCTAAACAAAACACAAAAGGCTACTACATAACTAACATTTCTTCTCCTCAGCACATCAAAGTGATCATTGGTAAGGCAGGTGCAGACAGTATACACGATTTTGAAAAAATGTAAGTGGCATAAGGCAAGAAAATAGGATTTTTTGACTTACCGTAAAATCCTTTTCTCCGAGTTCATTGACGGACGCAGCCTCTTAATCTTGACATGTGGGGTATGCACCTTTTACCAGGAGTAAACTAGGCAGAACATAGTTCTGACAAAAAGCAAAGCTAGCCCCTCCCAGGGGGCAGTCCTCACTCTGCATCACCCCCTCCACCCTGCTAGCACTTCAGTTCGTAACAAGCAGTACAAACTCAGAACACAGAGGGGTGGGTGCTGCGTCCGTCAATGAACTCAGAGAAAAGGAGTTTACGGCAAGTCAAAAAATCAGACGCAGCCTCTTAATCTTGACATGTGGGGACGTCCCAAAGCAGTGTCAACCAAAGAGGGGTGGGAAACAACTGTACCCAACGGAAAAATCTCCGGGAGGCGCCAGACGCGCCTACACCGCAGCCTGCAAAACTTTACGGCCAAACGCAGCATCCGCAGATGCCGACAGATCAACTTTGTAAAACTTAGCAAAGGTGTGCACCGAGGTCCAAGTGTCAGCCTTGCACACCTGAGACACCAATGCTTGGTGTCGGAAAGCCCAGGAAGTACTAATCGCCCTGGTGGAATGAGCCGTGACCGGAAAAAGGGTTGCTTGACCCCGAACCTCATACGCACGGGTCACAGTCTGTCTGTTCCAACGAGAGATAGTGGCCAACGAGGACGCCGGCCCCTTGCTCGGTCCATCCGCCACCACAAACAGCGCGTCTGACCTCCGGAAGGAGGCCGTGGCCGTCAAATACAACCGCAGAGCCCTAACCACATCCAAGGAGTGCAAAGCAACCACCCTAGGATGTGATGAGCGCGGACACAAAGGAGGAAGGACAATGTCCTCAATGTGAAAAGAAACCACCTTCGGTAGAAACAAAGAAGATGGGCGCAGCACCGCCTTGTCCTTACGCAAGACCAAGTAGGGAGACCTACAAGACAAAGCCGCCAACTCAGACACCCGCCTGGTGGATGTGATTGCCACCAAGGCGGCCACCTTTTGCGCGAGCAACTGCAAAGAAATGTATCTGATCTTTCATATGGCGGCTTCTGCAGTACTGAAAGTACCAGGTTCAGATCTCAAGGCGCCAGAGACGACCGCACCTGAGGGGCCACATGACGTACCCCCTGTACAAACGTACGAATCAAAGAGTGTGTCGCTAACGGACGCTGGAAAATAATCTCTAGGGCAGAAATCTGCCCCTTGAGGGTACTCAATGCCTGTTTGATCCAGGCCTTGCTGAAGAAAGGCCAGCAGACGAGCCACTGAAAAGGAACGAGGGTTCCACCCCCCTGCCTCACACCAAGCAATATAAGCCTTCCAGGTGCGGTGATAAATCTTGCATGACGTGGACTTACGTGCCTTAAGCATGGTGGGGGATCACTGACTCAGAGACCCACCTATCCCTCAATACTTGGGCCTCAATAGCCATGCCGTCAAAGCCAGCGAGTGTAAAGCAGGGTGCAGAATGGGCCCCTGCGACAGCAGATCTTCATGTAGCGGAAGCCGACAGGGAACATAATTAACATCTGCGCCACGTCGGCGTACCAAGGACGCCTAGGCCAATCCGGAGCCACCAGGATAGCCGGAATCCCCTCCACTTCTATCCTGCACAACAGGCGCAGAAGAAGCTTGAGAGTAGGGAAGGCGTAAATGAGCCGGTGCCGAGACCAAGGAGCCACAAGGGCATCCGCCAACGGTTCCTTGCCCTGCACACAAAGGTCCGCACCTTGTGATTGAACCGGGACGCTAGCAGGTCCACGTCTGGCGTGCCGCACCCAAAGGTGTAAGCCACCTCCTGCGACATCCCAGCCTGGCCCAAACGCAACGTCTCGTGGACGGCAGCCACCAGGGAGCCCACTAACGCCTTTTCCCACGCTACAGTTGCCTTCTTCTCCTCCTCACTGTCAGAAGGGTCCAATTCCCCATCTGACAGATCCACGGGGGGTCCCTGTGACCACATAGCCCCCTTCCGGCTGCAAATCCTCCTCAGAGGGGGTGGACGCTTCTTCGCCACCCCCCTACCACGGACCGGTTCCACCCGGGCAAGAAATTCTTCCAGAATTGAAGTTAGCTTATCTAGTGGGACAACAGGTCCCAGCGGCGCCGGAGCCTCAGCGGAGACTTCCGGGACAGACCACCCCGGTTCAGCCGCCATTGCGCCACCCCCCCTGGACAATTGTGAGGTCTACAGGCTGAAAACCCGCCATAATGCCACCCCTCAGCTGCCCCCGCACAGCGGCCGGGAAATACACAGGAGGACCCGCACCACGCCGCCACCAGCACCCCAGGGAGAAGCCAGCTATTCTCTGCACTCCTGCCATTTCTGCCTTCACTACTGCTGCCGAGATCCCACCACATGTACTGACCGCGCCGACCAGAAGGAGGAAACGGCACCAAAGCACATGCTTTTGCCCATCAGGAGACCAACCAAAAATGGCCGCCGAGCGGTCACTAGAGGCAAAAAACACCACAAAATGGGTATGACTATTGCAAAATGGCGGCCAGCCCGGAAAAAATGGTGACGCTAGCCGCATGGCCAGGGGACCCAGAACAGCAGGAAATGGCGGCGGGATGGGGGGAGAATTGGGGGGGGGTGGTCGGGAGACACCCGCCGGTCCCCCCCCTCCCTTTGGAGAGAGGGGATAAGCATACTCACCCTTCCAGACGGGTGCAGCAGGTAGCCACCCGAGACAGACCTGCCACCCCTACAGGTGGGGAGGGAGCTGCCGGCCATGCGACACCTCGACGCGAGCCGCAGCCCGTTTAGCCCGCCAGCTGCCCTGCACGGAACGGGGCCCGATGCCGCAAGCAGCTAAGGGACTGCTCGCATCCGGCGGCCGCGCTGGGGAGACTACCTGGACCTAAGTATTACCAGCCTGTCACCCAGCCGGCTGCTTGATTGCATTCTTCATCAGATAGCTTGAGCAAAAAGAAAAACATTGGGGAACCGCAGATCCCAGCAGGGAGCCAGGTCCTACTCCTTGCACTAGGCAGATAAAACTGAAGTGCTAGCAGGGCGGAGGGGGTTATGCAGAGTGGGGACTTCCCCCTGGAAGGGGCCAGCTTTGCTTTTTGTCTGAACTATGTTCTGCCTACTAGTCTACTCCTGGTAAAAGGTGCATACCCCACATGTCAAGATTAACCACTTACCAACCGGAAGGTTTTCCAGCTTTAGGACCAGAGCACTTTTTGCAATTTGGCACTGCGTCGCTTTAACTGACAATTGTGCACAACGTTGCACCCAAACAAAAATTTGCGTCCTTTTTTCCCCACAAATAGAGCTTTCTTTTGGTGGTATTTGATCGCCTCTGCG
>BLSH010239924.1:244919-260038 GCA_018402905.1 Glandirana rugosa
CAAAAATAAACGAGATATTCGTCTCGCAGGTAAAACTCTTTCTTTGAAAAAAAAAAAATGATAAACGATATTATGTATAGGTATTTTTTTTTACATAAGTAGTCAAATATAAGAAGATGTATAAAAACCATTTTTCTTTAACGTTATCCGCGTATAACCCAACACTTTTGCAATAGCGCAGATGTTTGATACCGTTATCTAAGTACCGTAAAAATAATACATAAAAAAAAATTTGATCATTACCGCTGCTCGACGCCTACCCCCCCCATAAAACTAGCCCTGACGCTATAACGGCGCCTGTCTAGCCTGTGAAAACCGTGAATATGCGCCTATTGCAATTTCTTTTTACCAAAAATATGTAGAAGAATATAAACTGATGAATACATTTTTTTTTATGGATATGTATTATAGCAAATAGTAAAAAAAAAAAAGTTTCTTTCTCAAAATGGACGCTCTGCTTATAGAGCAAATAAAAACCGCAGAGGTAATCAAATACCACCAAAAGAAAGCTCTATTTGGGTACGTCGTCGCACTATTGTCAGTTAGAAAGACGCAGTGTCGTATTGCAAAAAGTGCTCTGGTCAGGAAGGGGGTAAATCGTTTCAGGGCTGAAGTGGTTAAAGAAAAGGTTCACCAAAATGTGTTTAACCACCTCAATAAAGGGCACTTTCACCTCATTCCTGCCCAGGCCGTTTTTCAGCTTTCAGCGCTGTCACACATTAAATGACAATTGAGCAGTCAGAAAAATAGAGCTTTTTGTGGTATTTAATAACTGCAGGGTTTTTGTTTTTAGTAAAAAATAGTTCAACAATTTTGAAAAAAAAAAAAGTTTAGGTTTCTGTCAGTAAATTCTGTAAAGGAGTAATTTTTCTCCTTCACCAATGGGCAGCACATACAGGCCGCGCTTCTGGGCGACCCTGATGAGCAGGCACTGACTGGCATCACTAATGGGAACTGATTGGTACTGCTGGAGCTTTATTGTAATCAGGGCACTGATAATGCCCTGATTACCTGTCTTGGTATCTCCTGCGAGGACTCTCCTGCGAGGGCTCTCCTCGCCACACGCAGTCAGTGTGAGGCGCTGAGAACCGATAACCGGCACTCCCGCATTTACATGTGACTGGCTGTGATTGAACACAGCCGATCTCATGGTTAAAAAGCCACGTCATTGCCTCTTTACAGAGATCGGGGGTCGTGCCATGTCCTAGGAACATGGCGCTGGCATACGAGAGCAGCGTCATATGATGTCCAACCAGAACGAGAGCCACACCATCATTTGACAGTGGGTGGGCAGCAAGTGGTTAACAGTTTATCCGGTTCTGGACCGGCTTGCGTACATTTACTGCTGCAGAGTGGTGCAGTAGCACGAATCGCCATCTTTAAACGGTGGCTCGGTTGTGTGCAGCTAGTGAGTGGGAGCGTATCGGCGTGCTCCCGTGCCCACCGCATTCTGCAGTGTGGCCAAGGGTCCGGCAAACTCGATGTAAACATGGCGGTTCCCTGTTCTCACAGGCGGCATTGTCAGAGATCTACTGATCCCTGTCAATGAAATCAGATATCTTATGCCCCTGGCAGCCCAGCCCTCACAGTTGCCTAGGGAACACAGTTAATCCCTAGATCGCCCCCTGCAGGTTAACTCCTTCATTGCCAATGACATTTATACAATAAATCAGTGGATATCTACATTTCTGATCACTGTATAAATGTCATTGGTCCCAAAAAAAAGTGCCAAAAATGTCCGACATGTCCGCTGCAATATCAGTCCCGATAAAAATCACAGCTCACCGCCATTGCTAGTAGAAAAAGAAAAAAAAAAAAGTAAAAAACGCCATAAATGAATTCTCATGGTTTGCAAACACAGCAACTTCAAACGCTGATTGCAATTTTTTTAACACAAATGTGAGGAAGAATATATAGATCGGCCAAAACTGATTAATACATTTGTTTTTTCATTTATTTATTTTTGGATATTATAGCAAAAAGTAAAATATATATTTTTTTTGGCTTAGGAGATATTCACTTTGCATGCAGCCACCGACATCAGCGGCGCATGCACAGTGAAGTCCCTGCATATAGCGCCGAACCATGCCGGAAAGAGCTCCCGTGCATGCAACACCTCGTGGCTCCGGCAACTCTCAGAGCATCAGCCGCAAACCAGGAAGGATCCCCAGAGGGAAAATGTCAACTCCCTCTGCAGGGACTGGGCGGACCTGTTGGAGATTCGTGCTGAGGCAAGTATTTGACAATACTATGAGTATAGCTCATTATACCTTTGCCTTACAGGGTTTTTTTTTATATCTGAGCATATAACCGCTTTAAAAGTGTAAGTTCATCTTGTAATGAAGAAGAGGACCACCTCTAACGATCCTGGCCAACCCTCCATACCCCACTGTACATAGAAACTGTGTGCCTATCCTGCTGGTGTAGTAGTCCATATACTGTAATGCACAGCTCTGAAGCGAGTATCCATTAAAATGCTTGACCACACTGCTGGATAAGAAATGCCTTTCTTCTGAACATCTTACTGGAAGAAGCCACTTCAGATGCGCTCCTCATTTGGCATGGTCATGTGGCTGCGCTAACCAATGAGAACTTGCCATTGCGAGCATTATGATGGATACTCACTCTAGTGCTGTGCATAGTGTACACTACATTGGAGCCAGACAGAGGGGCCTTCTAATTAGGGCGATAAGGCCGAATTGATCTTCGGTAGGAGGTTCTGTGCTTCACCCCCCACCTTGTCCTTGAGGGGAGAGATAAGTAGAGGGGAAATTCTCATTTGTTTTTTAGAAGCACTGAGAGAACCAGATTCCATGGATTTAAAGGGGAATGTGCAGAAGAATTTTACTGCAATTAAAGCATTAAAAGAATAAGGATTTTGAGAATTAGAAATTCAGATGAAAAGGAGTCGTGTAGCGGTCTTTAATTCTCAAGATATGAGGGAAGCTTTAAGACAGCTGAGATTGACACTGTGTGTAGCAGGAATGAATGTTCCTGCTCAGTTTTTTGTGCATTGGGCAGCCCATACACGCACACAACAAAAGGCGCTAAGGAAGCTCCAGAACCTTTTCGGGCATTTACCATGCATCTGACTACATTTGGGGTGCCATTAACAAGGGCAATGCAAGTGCAATGCGCATTTCCTGTGTGTTTCGTCACACATTCAGAAAATGCTAAGTGTGATTTCAACCTTAGTGTCCTAGATGTTGACCTTACTGCAGCTTTCTAAAGTGTCCTTTGTGATCCCATTTCTGCTGAAGAGTGAGTGCTCTTAGTAGAAAGGTAGCAGAACATATTATAATACACATTACCCATCACCCAGGTTTTTCACCATTTGTCTATGGTTCAGGAGTGGAGGGTCTCTTAGGATGCTCCATAATGGTGGGCACTCAAATCCTTGCTGGAGCTGCTGGGCAAACTTTCACTCACAACCACTTATCCTACAACTCCCAGGTTATAGTAGGTATACTAAAAATAAAAAAATAAAAATAAAACCTGGCAGAGTGACCTCACTTGGTTTGGGGTGTAAATTATTTATATTAATCGATCATTATCTAGCGAAGGCAGCCCTTAGTTTTCATCTTACTAGGTATAGTGGTAATTCACAGGAATTACAGAAGTTCCTTGTAATGTTTATGGAATTACCCCCGACCCACATGTTTTCTCTGTTCAACCGGGCCCTCTATCTGCCAAGATGCTATGGGGGCCAAGTTCCCACTCTGCTCAACCTGTATATGGGTTGGTGGGAGGAGCACCATGGGTACAGGTATGGTATCATTTGGTACATTTCTTAAACCATGTTCAGGCAAACCTACTTTAAAAAGGTATTTGCCACCCTTCTCTCAAGCCCATTTCTTATGGTAAATTTATTGAAACCTGGCAAAATTGCTCCAGTGATTACAGATCAATCAAGAACAAATGATACCTAACCTAAACTTTGGTTATCAGTAGTTGGAAAAAATACTAGTTACAGTAGGGTGTACAGGAGAACAGGTTACAGGGTAGAGTTTTCCATAAAACAATTTATTTTAATTCATGTTATTTGGTCAGAGTGTCTCCAGTGCCTCAGTCACTACATGGGCTGCAGTTGCAACGTTAATTCCCTTCTGATCAGCCAATGTGTAAATATTTTCTAGAAGTACACAATGGAAACATGTCGTCATTTCTAGTGAAAGTTTCTCCTGCAGAGGAAACATACTCGGGCTAAAACTACTGTATGTCTAGGACCAAACAGGATATTACATTTGATGAGTTGGTTGCGAACAGATATCTGAAGGTTCAGTATTCAACAGAAGTCTCTGGAGTGCCAGGGCCACATTGTCCACCAAAACCTATAGCAACTGGAAAGGTGGTCATCCAGTAAAGCTAGTACTAGAGCCAGAACCTTGGTGAAGACTTGAAATACAGAAGATGGGCCAAATGACAGGGCACAAAGTGAAAATTGAAGTACCCAATGCAAATGTAGGAATCACTGATGTGCTGGAAAGAGCCTTACATGCAGGTATGCATCCATGACCCCTGAGGAACAGAAAGTCTCCCTGCTGAAGGGAGGCTATGACAGACCAGGTGGATGGATTACATGTGGAATTTCTGGGTCAGAACGAAACACATTTAAGGCTGCATTTAGGGAATACAACCCAAATTTTAGCCCAAGTGTCCTTCTCATGTTCATGAACCAGAGACTGAAAGAAATGAGCCAGGAAGCTTCCAACAACCCCGTCCCATTGTAGTTAAAGGCATCAGCTTTAAATGACCCAGATCAACTACTAAAAGAGATCAGACCTCGAATGGCTTTAAGCCAGTATTTGACAGATCAAGGTCACAGCTAAAATAGGTTGCAGAGCAGAACCTGCCTGAGAGATCAAGGATCTAGAGAGGGCCTACAGTTAAAAGGTGACAGATATATCCTCTAGGGATGGTAGAGGCTTTGTTAAAGACAGATCCACAAATAAAGCAGCAAAAAATGTTTAAACAAGTTCTCCTGAAAAGGATAAAAGACTGATAAGACACTTGAAAAGGTACACCCAACTTGTCAGAATGTTTCTAGTCCCCATAAAGGAAGACTAAAGACACCTGACCTGGCGCAACAGAAAGGTCTTCAGTCATATTAAAGGTTCTAGACTAGCCTAGACTCAAAATCTGAAATGGTCTGCAAGTTTGGGAGTGATGCAAAAGAATGTGACTCAAAGGCAGGTTCTTCCATAGAGGACTGAGGAGTCTCCGAATCATCCAGCATCAGTAGCTGATCGCTTGGAGGCCAATGACAGATAAGGGAAAAGTGGGGGAGAGCTGTGCGCATGAGATTACAGTCAAACGTCTGATATTTATCCCATAGAATCATGCATGGCTGCAGTGCAATCCTCCCTGGAGAGAGCAGATGAAGAGTCCATGCCTGACAGAGCCAAGGTAGACACAAAAGACATCAGACTTGAGCAGGGGGCAAATTTTCAGGCTAGCGTTGCTAGGTAGCGCTGAAGGTGTAAGAGGAGTGGCACTTGGTTCAGCAGGACTGCCCCCTATTTGTAGAGTCGCACATGTTGCACTGCAAGGTAGAAAGGTTATCTTGCTGTATCTTGGCTTCCGCCAAGATGCAACTTCCTCCACTCTGGAACCAAGTATTCTAGCTGAATATTGCGCCCAAGAATTAACAGTAGCTTAGGTAGAAACTGGAACCCACTTTATTGTAGATTCACACAGAATATATACTAGAGCCGCACGATTCTGGATAAAATTAGAATCACTATTTTATTTGCTTAGAATAAAGAACACAATTCTCGCAGTGTATCATCTTTCAAGGGCTACCTTTACAGTTTTTTTTTTTTTTTTAATTAGTTGAAATGTATTTTCCCCAAAAAATTGTGTTTGAAAGACCAATGCGCCTACCGTGTGACATAAAATATTGCAATACCGCCATTATATTCTCTAGGGTCTCTGCTAAAAAATATATGTTTGGGGGTTTTAAGTAATTTTCTAGCAAAAAATACTGAAAGGCTAAGTGGTTGAACGGACCTCACTTACAGACAGAAGTTCATTCCTTTGATCCAAAAGAACTAAATGTTACATTGTATCTCTCTTCTCTATCTCTCAGCGCTGACCAATGTTGATAAAAAAAAAAAAAAAATATAAAGCCAGCAAATGTTTGACAGCTCTGAGCAGAGAACGGCTCTGCACTGTTTACATAGAATCATGGAAATGCTCGATTAAGATCTTAATATCTAAATATTAAGATCTAAAATATACCACACAAAATCAGGTAAGAACTTGATCAAATTACCTTAAAGCAGCGATTCTCAACTCCTGTCCTCAGGACCCACTAACAGGCCAGATTTTAAGCATTACCTTGGGGAGATGCAGACTAGAATGATGAAATCACTGAGCAGCAAATGATATCACCTGTGATGTATTTCAATTATCTTGCAAACCTAGCCATTTTGTGATGCTGTACCAGCTGGGTCAACCACGCTCGCATACGCTGTGGGCGGGTGGGACGCTGTGTGCCGGGCGGTCCACCGATCAGCGCCTCCCCGCCAGACTCTGGCTTCCGTGTGCATGACGGTGGGTGGGTAGTTGGCGACGCCTATTTAGGCACCCCCCTTGGTGGATCTTGGCGTCCTGCACACAATACACTGGCATGCATGTGTTATCATGGATGACCATGCCTCACATTTACAGGTAACATTCACATTCATTTTACTGTCAATTTCCAATTCCAATCACCCATTGGTCTGGTTGTCCATCTAGCTTTCTTCCTCCCTAGCCCTTACCTACCTTCCGTCACTCCTTTTCCTATCTATCCATCTAATTGACCTCTCCACATCACAGGTCTCTGTTCCATATCTTGTCTGCTCTTCAGCTCCCTTCCTTCCTTTGATCACACACACACACACACACACACACACACACACACACACACACACACCTCAACAGTTGTTCATTTAACCCAACTCTCCCACAGCACACTATCATCCCATGCTTCAACCATGGGTCTCCCTATCACCAGGAGGCCCTCATCCACCTGGGGTGATGCCGACTGTGGGTTGCTCAATAAAAAATGGTATAAATCACTGCGCTTTGCGCCTATTATTGTATAATCCACTAAATGTCCACAGGCTATTAACGTCCATAATTCATCACAAAGATACGGTGACAACCGTGCTTGTGCTCAATCAAACATAGGTGCTCCAGTTGTGCTTGGTGTACCCCACATGGATGTCCACTCACCCTTTAAACAACAATTAAAAAGTTAATAAAACTCACATTCGTTGGTGCCTGTATAGCCTGGCACTTGGACGTAAAGGCAGCCGATTCACTTATTAGGGGGAATCAACCCTCAACGAGGTGGTTGTGATTGCCGTGGGAATGGTCGTTCGTTCGTAACAGTTCCCCGTGGATCCCCTCGTTCGGCGCAGACGGAAGTACGTCACGGTGACGTTGTTAAACCGACGCGTTTCCCATCACAGCCATATCAGTGTTGTAAGTTGCATGCGCAGTTTGTCGAGGGATTCATACCCCCAATGTTTTTACTTTGTCAATTACTGATCCTATATTAATTTTTTTTATTTTTTTTTTTTAGACACACCACTATCCTGCTCCTGACGAGTGGCTCTAAGCCAAGAAACGTACATGGAGCTAAAAGCTGCCGTGGGTTCAACCTTCTATGCATTTTATACATCAAATCTCAATAGGAACAATGAGGTCTTTGGCTACGCAGACCTGTATGTGTATAGATCTTTACCAGTCTGTATATTAAATACCTGACAGATGGGGGCAATGTACTGAGCTTACCACATTTATATCTATTGTTATGAATTTGTATTATCATTTATGATTGATATTTTATCATGTAATGTTTGTGATTATATGCATCAGTATATTTATATCCACAAATTAAATTTCTGTGAACATCTCCATCAGTTTATTGTGTATCCCTCGCGTGCTTCAATTAAAGTCCCACTCCCCTCTTCCCAAATCTTGCAACACTGCAAAATTTGTTTCCAAACCTGGCCTGTTAGTGGATCCTGAGGACAGGAGTTGAGAACCACTGCTCTAAACAATGCAATGTATCTAACAGCCAACATAAGCAAATAGAATGTTTACTGACTGGTCACCTAGACAAGCCTAGGTGACTCAGGTCACTGGCCACCCAGATAATGCTTTGATTGCTCAGGGATCCCACCCCACTTCAGACTGTCTGGCAACATTCTATGACACAAAACTCATACAATGTTCCAGCAGTCTGAAAATGTAGAAGTCCTGTATCTTCATAGATTTCTAGAAAGATATTGTTGATAAATATTTCTGTCCCAAGTGGAAGGGGTTTTTCCAATTGCAGGAGGGCCAACATATTTCCTCTGACCATTCATCTGTACAAGATTAATATTACACCTTTCAAAAAAGCTCCAGAAGGGAAGCTTTATTGTCCATATTCAGAGAATGAATCTAAGCCTCGTTCTCCGCAATCATCACATTGTTGTCCATTAGAAAACTGTTTTCTCCATGGGATCAGAGGCTGAGCTCCTTACCATGATCTGACTGGAAAAAGCAAACAAAATCCCCAGTCTCCTCCACGGGCCACAATCAGAGGGTAGGAGGCCTGCCCCTAGTTCCCACCAAAAGCCTCTGTCCCTGCAGGGTCTGTCACACTCATGTACTCACAAACCCAGCTGCTTGGAAGCAGTTGTTGGGACAGGGACCAAAGTTGACCAAGTCACTGTAGTAGAAGGGGAGGAGGAACAGACCAAGGGTTTGACTTCCATGCGCTTTTTGCAAGCAACAGGAAGATATTCCATCAACTCCTAATGAAGGGAAAGAGCCAAAGAGATGCTTCCTCAATGGTGAAGCGAAGAAAGGCACTAACCCATTATGCAGTGAAACCAATGGAAAGAGGCAACTGCAAAAGTGCTCAGAGGCCAAATATCGCAGCAGCTCCCAGTGCTTAGCCCAAACAGCCCACTTACGAAAATGAGTCTTGACAGGACAAGCACTAAGGCAGGGATGTAAAACTGGTGGCCCTCCAGCTGTTGCGGAACTACAAGTCCCATCATGCCTCTGCAACAGCTGGAGGGCCGCCAGTTTGACACCTGTGCACTAAGGCAATGCCATGGCTCTAGACCTGGAAAGTATTCAAGAACCACCTTTACCAATATGCAATGTTTGGCAAGCATCCCAATGCCCACAACCCAACCTAGTGCCCAAAGGCTACATTTCAGGCTACCTTTGGAACACTTAGTCAATTGAGGTCTGGGTATGCCTCTCCAAAAATCAGACTGAGAAAAGGCCGATCCAGGCAGCAAGGCTGTAAAGACCAGAACAGCATTGCAGCAGAAATTTTTGATTGAAGAGAAGAAAAATAATTGTAATCGTAAAAAGGTTAGACAAAAAAAAAAATTTGAAATAAAAAAAAAAAAATTTAGTATTACTTTAAACCTTGGGTACAATTATTCAATGCAAACACCTAAAATGTTTTCTGTAATAGGATGTCTCTGTAGTTTTAAGGACAACCATATTTATTTAGAATTTTACAAGGTTTGACAAGCAATAGAATTATACACTAAGATTTTAGGTAGGACAAAAATTTGCAGCAAAGTCTAAAATTATGGGTTACACATCAACATGTAGTAATATCAACAAGTAATTAATACCAAAAACAAAACAATCATTCGTTACCTCAGATGACAGATCAGGGCTGGCAGATTTGGGTCTCCTGTCAGTTTCTCTTTTCCTTGTGCTGATTTTTTCCTGTGATCCTTTATATCCTTCCCGTCCAGAGCTGCCAGAGGGATGAACTCTCCGATCACTTTCAGGCCTTCTGCTCCTGTCATGTCTAGAGAAGTCATCATTCTTGTATTCAGATACCTGCTTTCCTTTGGCGCTAACAACTCTCTTTGTGCCACTGGACAGCCTTTGTGGGGGAGGCCTTGCTATGTGGGAGGATTGTTTTTGCCTTTTAGTTTCAGGAATTTCCATTCTATCACTCTTTCTTTTGGACCCTGGAAAAAAAAATAAAGCTTAAAAAAATGCAATGTTTAAATACATAGTCCACTTTTTAGAGCAGGTCTCAAATTACACCCATATTTAGTGTGTAACATGAGGCATGTTTGAGAACACCATCCCCTCAACCCAAACAGCCCCCTTTTTGCATATATTGCAGAGCTTTTATTACCGTAGGAAGTGGTAGTCATTATTTGCTCCTCCCACACAGGCACAGCATCCATTCAAAAGGCTTGAGTAATAAAAATACCTCAACTCCCATTCTTGTCAAATACCTGTTTTATGTCAGGTTAGTTTAGAGTACAAAAGCAAGAAGACATTTCAGCTGCAAAATGTCAATGGCTGCTGACATTTTTCTTAGGTGCAATTTTTCTTTAACCACTTGCCTACCGGGCCAATTCTGACATTTCACTCCTACATGTAAAACCCATATTTTTTTTGCTAGAAAATTACTCCGTACCCACAAACATTATATATTTTTTTTTTAGCAAATACCCTATGAAATAAAATGGTGGCCATTGCAACATTTAATCTCACCACGGTATTTGCGCAGTCATTTTTTATATTTTTTAAATTGTTTTTTTTTTTTTTGTTAAATGCATGAAACTAACGGGATTTTTTTGACTTGCCGTAAAATCCCTTTCTCTGAGTTCGTCGACAGGCACAGAAACTTAGGACTAAGTGGGTTATACTGCCCTCTTCAGGAGTTTACTAGGCAGAACAGGCAGTTCTAAAAGCAAAAAAAGAACAGTAACAGACACAGCCCCTCCCAGGGGGCAGTCCCCACTGGCAGATAACCCTACACCCAGCTCTGCTAGCTCAGTTCGTAACAAGCAGTGCAACATCAGAGGGGTGGGTGCTGTGCCTATCGACGAACTCAGAGAAAGGGATTTTACAGCAAGTCAAAAAAATCCCATCTTCTTTCGTTCGTCGACAGGCACAGCAACTGTTAGGACTAAGTGGGGCGTCCAAAAGCAGTGCCAAAAATGGGTGGGTAACAGAACAGAACTACACCCAACTGAACCCTCGTTGAGGAACCACACGTGTCTGACACGGCCGCCTGCAAAACTTTGCGGCCAAACGCAGCATCCGAGGATGCTAAAAACATCAAATTTGTAAAACCTTGAGAAGGTGTGCACAGAGGACCAAGTAGCCGCCTTGCACGCTTTAGACACAGACGCCTGATGTCGAAACGCCCAGGAAGTGCTAATCGCCCTGGAAGAGTGAGCCGTAACCGGAAAGAGGCTCCAGACCCCAAACAGCATAGGCTCGGGACACAGTCCGTCTAATCCAATGTGAGATAGCGGCCAAAGAGGCCGCCAAACCTTTGCGTGGGCCATCCACCATGACAAAAGATAGTTTGACCTCCGAAAAGAAGGCTGCGGACGCCAGATACACCCGCAGGGCCCGAACACCACCCAGGGAGTGCAAAGCAACCTCCTTAGGGTGAGACGGGCGCGGGCAAAGCGAAAGAAGAACAGGGCGCGGGCAAAGCGAAAGAAGAACAATGTCCTCATTGGTGTGGAAAGATGACACCACCCTTGGCAAAAAAAGAAGGTGACAGGCACAAAACCACCTTATCCTTATGTAGGACCAGATAAGGAGACCTACAAGACAGAGCCGCCAACTCAGACACCCGCCAGGCGGATGTGATAGCCATCAGGAAAACCACTTCCTGCAAAAGCAACTGCAGAGAGATTTCCCTGATATTCACAAAATGTGGCTTCTGAAGCACCGAGGGGACCAAATTGAGGTCCCATGGCGCCAAAAGCGACCGTACCTGGGGGGTGACACGCCGAACCCCCTACATGAAAGTACGAATCAATGAATGTGTCAAAGGACGCTGAAAAAAAAAAAACCGCCAGAGCAGAAACCTGAACCTTGATAGTGCTCAACGCCAATTTCTGGTCGAGGCCCTTCTACAGGAAGGCCAGAACCCGAGACACCGAGAAGGAACGAGGGTTCCACCCCCCCCAGCTTCGCACCAGGCGATGTAAGCCTTCCAGGTGCGGTGGTGAATCGTACGTGAAGTGGCCTACAAGCCTTCAACATTGTAGGAATCACCAAGTCCGAGACCCTTCGATACCTCAACACCTGGGATTCAATAGCCAGGCCGTTAAAGCCAGAGAGGGTAAAGCAGGATGCAGGATGGGTCCCTCGGACAGAAGATCCTAGCGAAGCGGGAGCCCCCAGGGAACATCCACCACCATCCGTACCACGTCTGCGTACCAAGGAAGACGTGGCTAATCCGGAGCTACCAGAATGGTCGGGATACCCTCCGCTTCTATTCTGCGCAGAAGGCGTGGAAGCAGTTTCAGAGGAAGGCACAGATGAGCCGCCGATACCGAGCCCACGGAGCTACAAGAGCATCTGCCGCAACCGTCAGGGGGTCCCGTGTCCTGCTCACGAAGGTCCGCACCTTCCAATTGAGACAGGACGCTAGTAAGTCCACGTCCAGGACGCCCCATCTCAGACAATCTGATGAAACACATCCAGGTACAGGGACCACTCTCCCTGATCCAGACGCTGACGACTGAGATATTCCGCCAGCCAATTTTCTACGCCCGGTATGTGGGCGGAAGAGATTGCCAGAACCTGGCTTTCTGCCTACCGCAGGACGGGAGCTACCTCCGAGGCCGCGGCAGAGCTTCTCGTCCCACCCTGGTGGTTCACGTATGCCACAGCCGTGGCATCGTCCGACTGAATCCGGACAGGGCACCCGTGTAGTCTCGACGTCCAATGGGAAAGGCAGCACCAAATCGTCCACAATTCCAGGACATTGCTCGGGAGACGAGACTCCTCCGGAGACCACTGTCCCTGGGCTGAGAGCAGCCCCAGGACTCCACCCCAGCCTGTCAGGCTGGCGTCCATCGTGATCACTGACTAGTGAAGGGGGAGGAAAAACTTCGCCGACTGAGAGCTAGGGACTGCAGCCACCAGAGCAGCGAGGCCCTTACTTGGTGGTCCATCCTGACCACCTGATCCAGGGAAGATGGGGACCTGTCCCCTCTCAGGGGAATCGCCCATTGCAGAACCCGGGTGTGATACTGAGCATAAGGGACCGCCTTGAAGGAGGCTACAATTAGGCCCAGGACCACATTTCTGGGGCAGCAGGGACCGAACCGCCGACTGAAGCGACCACCACTTGGTTGGCGGAAGGAAAACCTTCGCCTGGGCTGCATCCAAGATCAACCCCAGATATTCCAGGCGGTGAGACGGAATCAGAACAGATTTTGGGAGGTTGATCATCCATCCTAACTCCAGCGGAGTGTGCAGGGTGATCGTCACATTGTCCCTGAGCGCTGGAGCAGACTCCGCTCACAGGAGTTGGTCGTCCAGATATGCCACCACCACAATGCCCCTCTGCCTCAGCAGAGCCAGGACCAGCAGATTGGTGAAGACCCGAGGCGCCGATGCCAGGCCAAACGGGAGGGCCACGAATTGGTTGTGATCATCCCCACCACAAAGCGCAGGAAGCGCTGGTGCTGGGTGCAGATGGGAACATGCAGGTTTGCATCCTTGATGTTGAAGGAGGCCAGGAAATCGCCCTGGTGCAGAGACCGCCACTACCAAGCTTACCGACTCCATCCGAAAACGGCGGACCCACACAGATTTGAGGTCCTTCACGTCCAGGATGGGACGAACCCCGTCCTCCCTCAGAACCACGAAAAGGTTGGAATAAAACCCTTGGGAACGTTCTGCCCGTGGAACGGGAACAATCACCCCTTGACCCAGCAGGTCCTGCACAGCCCTGAACAGGGCCCGCAGCCTGCCCGCAGGCAGCTGCAGGTTGGGGGCAAAGAACCTGTCTGGGGGGCGGGAACGGAATTCTATTCTGTACCCCGAGGAGACACCTCGAGCACCCAGCGGTCCAATATGCGAGAGGACCACCTGTCTGAGAACCCCAGGAGACTGCCCCCCACCCAAACACCGGGCGGGAGCAACCCTTCAAGCGGAGGAGACCTTGACCTCTGGCTTGAGGCGCTTCCGCGGCCAGGCACGCTTCTGTCCACCCGCTTGGTGGACTGCGAGCCCTTGCCCGAGGAACGAAAAAAGCCGCCCATGGGCCGGAAAGGAGGGACCCTGTCGGAGACGGGAGCCCGAACTCGTCCTAGACTCCGGGAGAAAGAAGCCCTTCCCTCCCGTGAGATCTTTGACCATCTCATCCACCTTCTGCCATTTTTCCAGCGTCCATCCTTTCAGCAAGCTGTGGGCCTTGGCAAATGCCACACAGTTTTTCAATTGTCTTTTGTTTAGTGCTGACTTCTTGGCCCTGATTCGACCATGGAGGCCATTTTGAGACAGAATCCGACAAACTGTTCTGGTTGACACAGGGACTTCAGGTGACCAGGTCTCGTAGAGCTCTGCTGCAGTAGAAAATGGTCTGGCCTTGGATTTTTGAGCCAACAAATGGTCCTCTAGAGCAGTTGCCTTGCGGGGTCTGCCTAACCTTGGCTTGTCAAAAACGTCTCCAGTCTCCTCAAATCTTTTTTTTATCCTCTGTACTTGACGCTGAAACACATTGAAGGTGTCTGCCACATCAGCAGTGGATCTGGTCTTCAGCCTCTTGATAATCAAAACTTTAGTCTCAGGGTGAATCTTAGGCATGTTTGCAGAGGTCTAGTTGCAGTTGATGTGAAGGTCTAATGTACTGGGGTTCTTTTTATACACACCTGAGACCTAATTGATCCATTACTATTCACAGGTGAAACTCATATGACAAGGCGACAACACTTATGTCTTTGCAAAAATTGACTCAATGGGCTTTACTAAGCTGTGAATATTAGAATACTTTTTGACAGTTTCGTTTTGCACTGAAACGTTATTACAAAAGCTGTTGGGATTAAAATGAGCCATTTCTTGTAAAAAAAAATCTTGATTAGAAATATATTTCAGCGGCACTTCAGGTCAATTTGTACACAAGCGACAAGACTTTTGTCAAGGACTGTATAGTGTAAAATCTGGAGCAGCACTGCACAGAAACCAATCAGCTTCCAGGGTTTTTTTTTTTTTTTTTTGTGTCAAAGCTTAAAGTGTTACTAAACCCAGAACATAGAAATGCAATAGAAATAAGAGAAGTGGATGACGAAGAGCCAAATTGGCACCACATCCAATTCAGTAACCAAAGA
>BLSH010239924.1:268333-279246 GCA_018402905.1 Glandirana rugosa
AGAGCTGGGGGGGGGGGGGATCCGCTCAGTTCTGAAAGTTACACTTTTGGGTGGAACGCCATCTTAAAGAGCAACTGCCATCTCTGTCCCGCAGCGGCTCCTCTGACCTGCTGTTGACTCACCGACAATCCTATTCGCTTTAATGGGACGGATGGTGATGCGGCAGTGATACAAGGTGAGAGATGTGGCCGCAGCAAACAAGTGTATGCCCGCTAACAGGCGCTGCCATGATGGATCTGAAATGGCAGATGCTCTTTAATTGTAAGGACTTATTCTTGCTGGTAGTTAGAATCTTTAATGTTTGCAAACAAAATGGTTTCCTATTTAGAATAAGCGGTCAGGTTAGTAAAACAGCGATATTAGAACAGATACAATCATACAGTTTGTTGTGTACATAGATTTGCAAAACAATGGGATAAATGAATATTGCTGAACTTTGTTTTATCTCATGGTTATTTTGAAATATTGTGAATGCATCAATGCGGTGCATGTTCTCAGCTTACAGAGTTTGGATTCATTGAATGAGTTTACCAAAAAAGTAAATATTGCAGAATATACAGCCTCATGCTACATAACCAAGCTCCTTTTCAAGCTGAATAAATGAAATTATTAATGTATCTTAAAACAGATTTATAACGCAAAAGCGTTTTATTAAAATAAATGTGATAAAAATAAAAATCCGATTTTTTTTATTAAAAATCATCGATTTTTATCCACCCTGGGCTCTATCTAGATTGGTCTAAGAATTCATTCCTTATTCACATGTGTCCCATACAGCCTTCTCGTTCATGTGGCTGGAGCTGCATACCGGAAGCCTATGTTACTCTATGGTGGGAGCAAGCAGCTGTACAGACACAGATGCTCCTCTTAATTTGACAGGCATACAGGGAAACATGAGTAGCCCTGAATGCAGACAGGTTGCATTCACACTGTACAGGCTCATGTAAATGAAGCCTAACCCTTTACAATCATATCAAAAAGGAAAAAGTAACAGGGTTATCTATTACAACCAAGCTGTGGCATTTCCAATATCCTATCAGATGAAGGCATGAAAAAACATTTTTGAACAGCTAGCAAGAGATAAAGCATGGTATTAATAGGTTTTATCACAAAAAGGGCCTTCCCAGATTGATTATTAGGATGGCCGCACACTGGGCAATTTTGTGGCACTTTGGTGGATTTCAATGATTTTTGGGTGTACATAGGTGAAATTAAGCTACATTTTTACTGATCTGAGCACAGGTACATTGGGGTTGATCAATTAAATTGGAAAGTGCAAAATCTGGTACATCTCTGCACAGAAACCAATCAGCTTTCACTTTTTTTTGTCAAAGCTTAAATTGTAAATCCACTTTTGAGGTGGGAAAAAAAAAACATACCATTTCCCCTGGGTGATCTATGTACATTGCAGGGATTATAACAACCTTTGTTGCAGATTCCGTCCTTTTGTTATGAAGAAATCCCTGCTCGTTCCTCTGTGCCTCTGTACTGAGTACGTCTAATGGGAGTGGTTTCATAATGATCTATCAGGTGTGCAGCTGCAGATCACTAATGAGGAAAGCTGCTGGGCCCGCATCCCTTTAGATGTGTTGCTATTGGAAGTATCTCCCCAAAAACGACATTTTTGTTGCAGGGGATGCCTGAAATCTGATTTTATCTTAGGCAGACATCTGAGAAAATTGGTGAGCCAAAAACACACAAGCATGAAATGTTTCTGGGGAGTGATACAGAACAACTCCAGGTAGTCATATTGCACTGCATTTATAGAAAATTACAGCAGTTACAGATTGAAAAAAAAAGTAATTTAATAAAATAACATTCAATTACAATATGACTTGTATTGCAATTGTACATGCTATATTTTATCTTTATTTGCCATTTTTTACCCAGAAAAGTGGAGCTACCCTTTAATTGAACAAACTGAAGTTAGAAGCTAATTGGCTACTATGCACAGCTGCACCAGATTTTGCATTCTCCAGTTTTAGTACATTAACCCCATTGTTATCTTTGGACCCAAAGTCCTGCACGCGCACGCACACACATGTAAACAAGCAGATCTCAGTGGTCCCAAAAAAAGTGTCAAGTGTCCGATGTGTCCGCCACGATATCACAGATTGCCATTACTAGTAAAAAAATAAAAATAAAAATGCCATAAATCAATTCTCAGTTTGTAGACGCTATAACTTTTGTGCAAAATCATCAATATACGGTTATTGCAATTTTTTTTTACCAAAAATATGAAGAATACATATTGGCCTAAACTGATAGTTTTATTCAAAATTGTCGCTTTTTTTGTTTATAGCACAAAAAATAAAACCGCAAGTGTGATCAAATACTATAGAATCATCTATAGAAAAACAAAAGAGTTAAACTTCACAAACACTTTAATATACATTTATTGGGATTTTTTTTCTACCAAAGACGTAGCACAATACACTTTGGCCTAAATTTAATTTTATTGGAAAGGTTTTATAACAAAGCAGAAAAAAAGTTTTTTTCATTTATAAATGCAAAATAAAAACACAGTGGTGATCAAATGAAAAAAAAAAGTCAACTTCATTTGCGAACAGTGTTGCATGACCAAGCAATTGCTAATAAAAGTAGCGCAGTGCTGAATAGCAAAAAACGGCTTGGTCATGAAGGGGGTAAAACCTCCCGGATGGCAAGTGGTTAACTGTGACCAGCATAAGTGCAGCCTAACAAAGAAAAAATTCAAGTAGGTCTTACCAGTAACTTGTTTTCCAAGAGTCTTTCAGGACATCACCTTGAGAAATGGCTCCTCCTTTGGAAACACAGGAAACACCCACTTCCAACTTTTAAAAAGGGGGAATCTCCCCACACACTTTAGTTTTAGTAGAGTGCCTCCGGCCCAAGCAGGAACACAACCAAAATATGGTTAACAGCCTGAATATATGCTCAAAAAAACATGGTGCGGGCTGCTGCTGTCCTGAAAGACCCCCGGAAAACAAGTTACCGGTAAGACTAACTTGAATTTTCCCCA
This sequence comes from Glandirana rugosa, assembly GCA_018402905.1. Classification (NCBI taxonomy): domain Eukaryota; kingdom Metazoa; phylum Chordata; class Amphibia; order Anura; family Ranidae; genus Glandirana; species Glandirana rugosa. The sequence continues at coordinate 271,335 of BLSH010239924.1, forward strand.
AGCGTCTTTCAGGACAGCAACTTGAGGATAAGCGAGACTTACCCCTTAGGTAGGAACAGCCTGCAGGACTTTCCAAATGCCTGATCAGCTGTTGACATAAGGTCCAGCCTGTAATGCCGGACAAACGTCTGGCAACTTGACCTGGTAGCAGACTTAAAAATCTGATCTAGGGTGGCACCATTTTTTTTCAGCCCACATAGTGGCAAGAGCTCTGGTAGAGAGCTCGAAACCCCCTGTGGGGGAGGTAATCCCATTGAAGAATAAGCCTCCAGAATAGCCAACTTAAGCCACCTTGCAACTGACCCTTTTTGAGGACTGGTGGCCCTTTGTGTTACCTGAAAACTGTACCAGAAAAGAATCCTACATTATAAAGTCTTTTGTGACTTCCAGGTAAGGTAGCAGCGTTCTACATCTAAACTGTGAAATTTGCTCTCCTTTTCACTTGAAGGGTTTGCACAGAAAGTTGGCAAGTTAATTTCCTGTGACCTGTTCCAAATTGTCGCTACCTTGGGTAAAAATCTCAGATCCGTTTTCAGAATGATCCAATCCTGGTAAGTGGACAAAAAAAATGTTCCTTTATTGAAAGATTGCAGTCAAGAATATGGTGTTAAAAGTCAAGTTTTTTAAGGAAGCCGATTGTAGTGGTTCAAAAGGTTCCTTAGTTAGGGCTTTTAGAACTACTGATACGACTTTTCCCAAATGGGACCTATTAGGCACAGGCCCAGCCCTGAAAAGTGTCTAAAAAACCTTGCGACTAAGGGTTCGGACGTAATTTGTTTCTCCAAGAATACTCTCAGGGCAGCTACTTAAACCTTCAGAGTGCTAACTGCTAGGCCCTTGACTGCTCTGCTTTGCAGAAACTCCAACTCCAGCACTGACACCATATCTTCCAAAGGAACCCGCAGCCACCGGGCGAGGGAAACCCCGGTCCGGTGATCCAACCTGATCACCCGATCCAGGGATAGCGGAGACTTGTCCCACCGCAGCAGAATTGCTCGCTGCAGGGACCGGGTGAGACTCTGGGCATAGGGCACCGCCTCGAAGGTGGAGACCATCAGCCCCAACACCCTCATGCAAAATCTGAGAGAGGACCATCGCTGGGACAGCAGGGCCCGCACCGTAACGTGGAGAGTCAACACCTTTGCGGCAGGGAGAAACACCTTCGCCCGTTCCGTATCCAGGACCAGATATTCCAACCGGCGCGACTGAGTCAGTACCGACTTCAGAAGGTTGATCACCCAGCCGAAGTCCCACAGGAAACCGAGGGTGATGTCCACAATGTCCTTCAAGGCTGAGGCCGACTCTGCCCGCAGGAGGAGGTCGTCGAGATACACCACCACTGCTATGCCCCTCTGCCGCAGCAGAGCCAGCACTGGGGCCAGGAGCTTGGTGAAGACCCGCAGGGCTGAGGCCAGAGCGAACGGAAGGGCAAACTGGTAGTGGAGATCCCCTACCACAAAGCACAGAAAGCGCTGGTGGCGCGCACATATGGGCACGTGCAGATACGCGTTCTTGATGTCTACGGAGGCCAAGAAGTCTCCCTGATGAAGCGCCGCCACCACAGAGCAGACAGATTCCATTCTGAATTTCCCCGCCCTCACAAAGAGGTTGAGAGCCTTCAGGTCCAAGACGGGCCTGACCCCATCTTTTTTCGGAACCACAAAAAGATTTGAATAAAAACAGTGGAAACGTTCCGCAGAGGGGACCGGAACAATCACCCCCTGATGGAGCAGGACTTGCACGGCCCCAAACAGGGCCTGCGGTCGCCCTGGGGGAAGCCTCAGATTGGAGGCGAAGAACCTGTTAGGGGGCTGGGTACAGAACTCTATCTTGTACAAGGACGAAACCACCTCGCGCGCCCAGAGATTCGAGAGGTCCACCGGTATGCGAACCGCAAGAGGCCCCACCCGAATCACGGGCGGGGCAACCCATCATGCAGAGGACCTCTCCTCCGCCTTCTCGGCCTTACGCTGTCAGGGACGCTTCTGGCCCCCCGCGGGGGCCTTAGCGGCTGAGAGACCTTGTTCGAGGTTCGGGGCGCACAAAAAAAAAAACCTCTCGAGTAGGAAAGGAAGGGCTTCGCCCTACGCCGGGGCTCCTTACCCCTTCTAGGCTCCGGAACTTACTCTTCCCCCCCAGTGTAATCCTTGATGATCTCATCCAGGGATGCCCCAAAGAGACGACCACCCTCAAACAGCAGGTCCATCAAGCCCTTCTTTGAAGCCTGGTCCCCCTACCAACACCTAAGCCACAGCAGACGTCTAACGACAACTGCGAACATGGACAGTTTCAACAGCATGGGAGCCATGTCGAGGGCCGCATCACAGGAGGTACTTAAGGCCCTGAATCAGCTGGTCTGCCATCTGCACAGGTTCCGGAGGGGCCTGGAGAGTCACCAAAGCCTGGTGCACAATGGCCGCCCATTCCGTAAGTGCCTGTGCCACCAGTGCCAAGGCCAGCGCCGGCCGCATGGCCTACCCTGCGCCCAGGAACATTGCCTTGGACACCGCATCAGTCCTCCTATCGGCCGGGTCCTTAAATGATGGAAAGCCCTCTATCGGAATAGTGGTCGCCTTGTTCAGGCGGGCCACAGGCAGGTCCCCCGTCGGAGACTTCCACTTCTGCAACAGTGTATCCTCAAAGGCATAACGCACAGAAAACGTTTAGGCATGATGAATGAACCGAGGTTGTTGCAACTCCTTGTAAACAAACTGATCAAAGTACGACAAATAAGGAAATACCTTAGGCGCCTGGGCCGGCCTATGCGACCCAAAAGCGTATGGCGCCCCGTGTTGCAGCTGGGTCCAGCTTCAGCATCTCACGGACCGCTGAGACCAATGAGACCACCAGAGCCCGTTAACGAGCCGCGGTGGCCCCCTCAGGCTCATCCTCCTCATCAGAGGGGTCCCCGAGCTCGCCTTCTGACAGCTCCAGGGGGGTCCCCCCTCAGGCTCCGAGTCCTCACCAGAGAATGGGGGAGGGGATGGCCGTTTTCTCGGCACCCCACAGTCATGGATCGGCTCCACCCGGGAGAAGAATCCTTCCAGGATGTCCGTCAATCTGTCCAGCGGAACCACAGGTCCCAGCGCTCCGTGGTCCCCACCGGAGCACCTGGCTGGGAAGCACCAGCTTCAGACGCCATTGCACCGCCACCGCCCTGCTACAGCAAAAACGTGTGATTGATGTGCGTTTTTGCTACAACCCCACCTTAAGTGCTTCTAAAAGCTCAAGATTTTCTTTACCCACTTATAAAATGTTCCCTGTGCAGCAGCCCTTCTTAGCCATATTGTGATTCAGTGATGTGCACAAGAGCCTTGGCTCTCCCTCATTGGCTTAGACAGCTGCGGGAGCCATTAGATCCCATTGTGGTCCATTACAGCCAGTGTACCAATGACAGAGTGGGAGGGGCCGGGGTCAAGCCATGGCTTTGTGTGCGAATGGACGCACAGAGCAGCAGCTCAAGAGCGGTGCCCATTTGGGTGCCCCCATGCTGAGCTACTTGCCTTTAATATCACTTTAAGCTTCGCTAGGCAGCAGATTGTAATATTTACATGCTGCAGCCAGAAAGCTTCACCCAACTTGTAGCATTCGGCAAGCCCACCGAATGCTGCACATTCAACTAAATGGAGAAGCACTACAAATGCCCCGTAAGGGCAGGCAATGCACATGGTTGCGGCACGTTTGCCTGCAAAAATGGGGTTAAAACAGGCAGTTAGGAGGCATCACATTGCTTCCTCACCAACTGTCAGTAGCAATCCGAATGCAATTTGGGTTTCAAAAGTAAGGGAGATTTAGACGCATATATGAATCTACCTGCCTGGGTTCACACTGATGCGGTGCAGACCACAAGTAATTTGCACAGGACTATCAGCACATTCCTGTGCAAACTACATGCGGTGTCTCTGGGTCGCGATTTGACCAATGGATTCGTATGGCTCACATCGCACTGCATTCGCACCAAACTCTTGCAGGGTTTTTTTTTATTGCCCGCACCAGAATTGTATCACACCCATGCGATCTGATTCTGCAAATCACACTACGTTTTGCAAACATTTTTCAGGGTGACGTTAATAAAGGTGGGCTCGGGCGTGTTCGAAATCCCACCAGGAAGCCGACACTGCACACAGCTGATCACAGGCAGTGAGACATTTCCCGATCTGTGCAGCTGCGGACCTGGAAAGGTCTCACTGCCTGCGATTAGCCGTGTGCAGTGACGGCTTCACGGTGGGATCGGGCATGTGGGATTTCGAACACGCCCGAACAGATTCCTAGTTGTTCACATACATTCTGCAATCGGTTAATGTGAACGGGTCGCTAAGCCCAGGTTCACACTTGTGTGATGTGGTAGGGATCGACCGATTATCAGTAAAGCTGATTATTGCTGGCCGATATCAGGATTTTCCAAAAAAAAAAAAAAACTAAAATAATTGGTGTCTGTCGTAAAATAAACAGATATTGGTCTCCGCGGGCATCTTTTTGGGGCCCAGAAGCATGCAGACCTAGTGCACGGCACACAACGTCTTTACGCCTCCGCGCACTGGGCCTAATGTTCTGACAGGCCTCCCTCACCTCGACACTCAGACACGCCAGCTAGCCACCCACAGCAAGGTGCCAGCCAGCAGCCACACACCCATCCACCCACAGCAAGGTGCCAGACCAGCCACCCAAGCACCCACAGCAAGGTGCCAGCCAGCAAGCCCTTAACATGTTCAGTTTATACCAGATTTGTACAGACAATTTTCATTTTTGAAAAGGAGAAGTGGTTGAAATATCGGTATTGTTTAACCTCCTCCCATCCGCGCCATAGCCGAATGACGGCTACAGCGCGGCTCTAAAATGCCGGGAGGACGTCTATAGACGTCCTCTCATTTGGCTCGTGCTGGGCGTGCTCCCGCGGGTGCGAGCGGCGCACGCGTCGCCGCTCGCTGCGGGAGCGTGCCTGCGGGTCGGGCGGACCCGATGTCCGCGATCTCCCTCCAGAGAGCCGGAACGGGGAACCGCCAATGTAAACACGGCGGTTCCCCATTCTGTGAGGGGGAGCATGACAGATCTACTGATCCCTGTCACTGGGATCAGTTAAGATCTGTCATGCCCCTGCCAACCCCCCCCCCCCCCCCACAGTTAGAACACCTCCAGGGAACATAGTAACCCCTTCACTGCCCCCTGCAGGTTAACCCCTTCACTGCCAATGACATTTATGCAGTAATCAGTAGATATTTACATTTCTGATCGCTGTATAAATGTCATCGGTCCCAAAAAAGTGTCAAAAACGTCCGACATGTCGGCCCCAATATCGCAGTACCGATAAAAATCGCAGATCGCCGCCATTACCAGTAAAAAAAAATAAAATAAATAAAAACGCCATAAATCAATGTCCATAGTTTGTAGGCGCTATAACTTTTGCGCAACCTAATCAAACGCTGATTACGATTTTTTTTTTTACCAAAAATATGTAGAAGAATATATATTGGCCTAAACTGATGAATACGTTTTTTTTTTATTTTTGGATATTTATTATAGCAAAAAGTAAAAAATATTGTTTTTTTTTTTTCAAAATTGTCGCTCTTTTTTTGTTTATAGCGGCGATCAGAAATGACGCAGAGGTGATCAAATACCACCAAAAGAAAGCTCTATTTGTGGGAAAAAAAGGACACCAATTTTGTTTGGGTATAACGTCGCACGACCGCGCAATTGTCATTTAAAGAGCGACAGCAATGAAAACTGAAAATTGGTCCAGACAGGAGGGGGGGGGGGGGGGGGGGTGCCCAGTAAGGAAGTGGATAAGCTGCAAAAAAAAACAATCAGTCAATCCCTACAATTTGGGAACCAGCGTGATTCCAGTGGCGGTTCCAGCATCGCATCTCTCCCACAGGCAGTTCACAATACCCTCTGCAAATGTCATTACAATGTTAACCACTTGCTTACTGGGCACTTAAACCCCCCTCCTGCCCAGACCAATTTTCGGCTTTCAACTGTCGCATTTTGAATGACAATAGCGCGGTCGTGTGATGTTGTACCCAAATAAAATTTTTAGCATTTTTTTTCCCCACAAATAGAGCTTTCTTTTGGTGGTATTTGATCACCTCTGTGGTTTTTATTTTTCGTGCTATAAACAAAGAGCGACAATTTTGAAAAAAGAATAATATTTTTTACTTTTTGCTAGAATACAAATTCAAAAAAAATTATCGGGTTTGGCCGATATATATTCTTCTACATATTTTTGGTAAATTAAAAAAAAAAAAAAAAAAAAAAAAAAAAAAAAAAATCGCAATCAGCGTATATTGATTGGTTTGCACATTGGTAGCGTTTACAAACGATGGGAATTGATTTATGGTGTTTATTTTTTTTACTAGTAATGGGGATCTGCGATTTTTAATCGGGGCTTTAATATTGGGGCAGACATGTCCAAAGACATTTATACAGCGATCAGAAATTGAAATATCCACTGATTACTGTATAAATGTCATTGGCAGTGAAGGGGTTAACACTAAGGGGCAGTGAAGGGGTTAACTGTGTCCCCCTCATTGTGTTCTAACTGTATGGGGGCTGGCCATGTTTACATCTGCGGTTCCCCGTTCTGCAGCTCTGACAGGCAATCGCGGGTCACAAGCGGACATAGAGTCCGCCCAACCCGCGGGCACACCCATGCAGCGCGCGGCAGCCACCGTCTGAGTGTGCGCCAGGAGCGTGCACGGGGGACAACGTCCATGGAAGTCGTCCCGGAAATTCAGATCTGCGCTGGAGCCGTACTTCAGCAATAGCGCAGATCTGGAGGGGTTAATGACACCCACAGTTTCGTTCACAGATCCCAGTGCTAACTGTGGATTGGATCAGGAATCGGATGGGTGATTACACCCATGCGATCCGATTCCAGGGCAGGGAAAAAACAAGACCCTGCACCTTTTTCTGTGTGAATCCAATGCACGTTCAGCCACACAACTGTGTGGTCGAACTCGCATTGCGCAGATGTCGCATGTGATCGACACATACGGTGCGGGTGTGAATCACATACGATCTGGGTGGATTTGGTTTAAATCAAGTCAATTTAAATTACTAGTAAAAAGGCTTGATTTAAATAGACTCAATTTAAATCATATTTTTTAAAGAGCAACAGTCATCTCTGTCACGCAGCGGCTGCTCCTCTGACCCGCTGTTAAACTTTAATGGGACGCATGGTGAAGCGGCAGTGACACAACAAGCTGAGGGACATGGCGGCAGCAGGTGAGTAGACGCCCACTAACAAGCGCTGCCATGATGGATCTGAAATGACAGGTGCTTATTCTTGCTGGTAGTTAACATCTTTAATATTTGCAAGCAATATTTGAAGATTTCCTATTTAGTATAATCTGTCAGGTTAGTAAAACAGCGATATCAGAACCGATTCAATCATACAGTTTGTAGTGTACATAGATTTGCAAAACAATGAGACAAAGGAATATTCCTGAACTTTGTTTTATCTCATGGTTACTGTGAAATTGTGTGAATGCATCAACGCAGTGCATTTTATCTCAGCTTGCAGATCTTGGATTCTTTGAATGAGTTTACCAAAAATGTAAATATTGCAGAATATAGTGCCTCATGCCCAAGCTCAATTTCATGCTGAATAAACGAAATGATTAATGTATTCTAAATAGAAAACTATCTTTAAATAGATTTAGTTCAAAAGCATTTTATTTAAATAAAATTTACTAAAAAATCAGATTTAAATTAAAAAAAAAAAAAAATCAATGATTTTTATCCACCCTGCATGCGATGTCTGAGATCGCACATATGTAAACCTAGGCTAAAGGATCTAGTATAATCTGACTGTATGGATTATGGCAGCCTTCATTTTGTTGCAAGTGGAGCACAGCCAATCAGCTTTTTCAATTTCAATTTTCCACCTTGTGGGGGGGGGGGGGGGGGGGGGGGG
>BLSH010239924.1:302698-318871 GCA_018402905.1 Glandirana rugosa
AGGCCCCAGCGCTGAGGTCGCGACACTGACCGGCCTCAACGCACTCCATAGTAAAATAAAGGGGAAAGGAGCGGGGCGGCAAAGTGCCGCTCCTCTTGAACTGCCGCCTGGGACCATGGTCCCACTTGGTCCCATGGTAGGGCCGGCCCTGGGTAAGCCTATAATAAGGCTTACCTGTAGGTGCCCTGCATATCTCCTAAACCTTTATGGTTCAGGAGATATGCAGAGTATTTGCTGTGCCGACACCATGTTGGCACATGCGCAGTGAAGAAATGGCCTCCGTGCCGTTCCTCCACTGTGACCGTTCCGTAACTGGCGGCTCCCGCACGCATGTGCGGGAGTGACATCACGCAACTCCGGCCAGTCACAGCGCTGGAGTCGCGACCCCGGAAGGAAGAGGGACTGAAGATGGACGCCGCCAGGACAGGGGACAGCGCTGGACATCGCAGGCTTTGTTTACAGGTAAGTGGGACATAATGGGCTACTATGTGATGCATAGTAGCCCATTATGCGTCTACATTACAGGGGAATATAGAGGAAAGTAAACCCCATCTGGGTTTACTTCCTCTTTAAGGCTAGACAAAGTCAATCAACTAAGGGTTATCAGTTCTGGATATGCCATATAGGTACTCGGAGCTTGGGTACCTCGTGTGTCAACTAGAAAAATGCCTTCCCTCTGAGGTAAAAGCATGTCCACTCCGGATAGTGAACTATGGTTCGTAGATTTCTACCCAACATAATGACTGTGTTGCATCAACCTAAACTATCTTAGAAGAGAAAGGAAAAGGAGAAGTAGCCCCCAGTGAACTAGAGCGAACCCTGAGGGATGTGCAGTGAATAGAGAAAAGATATGGAAAAAGAGAGTGGGAAGATAAGTAACAAGAGAAAAGGATCTGTCTCACCAATCTCCAATGATGTGGTCACGGTGCGTCCTCCATACGATGCCACACGCCCCATATCCCGTCGTGTGCCTCCAGCCTATCCTGCATTCTAGGCGTCATACGCTCCATTAGTTCAACACCTTTTATCCTGGCGTACAGGGCTTCAGTGGTGGGGGGACTCTGTTTCTTCCAATTTAGGGCAACTAAACAGCGGGCCGCCGTAAGGATATGTCTAAGGAGTTTTCTGTGCTGCCTAGCCAACTTCGGCACTGACAGGCCAAATAGGAAGAACTTGGGGGAGTCGGGTACAGAGGTCCCAAACAGATTCTCCAAGAGCTCCCGTACCATACGCCCGTACGGAGCCAACCCAGGACAGTTCCAGTAGATGTGAAGTAAAGTACCTCTGGCTCCCCCGCACCGCCAGCAGCAGTCCGAGCTAGATGGCATGGAGTCTATCCGGCGTCATGTACCAAGTGTAAATAATTTTGTAAGCATTTTCCTTATACAGGGTGCAATTAGAGCTCTTGGCAGCGTGAGACCATACTGCTCTCCATGCCTCTATAGGGAGTTTCTCTCCTAGCATCTTCTCCCACCTTCTCATGTATGCATGTTTATTGTGCTCAAGCTGGGCAATCGTGTTGAGTATCCTATATATGTTGGAGATCTGCCCCCTCCCTATCAAGCCCTCTAGGACTACCCCCTCAAATGGTGAGGGGGGGGGGGGAATTGCAGGTTAGAAGTGCCATCCAAATTTTCTCTATTTCCATCCACTTATTGTAGGAGCGCTGAGGGAACCAAGAGATCAGAGCTCGCAACTGGGCAGCTTCGTAGTAGCGAATGAGGTTAGGGAAACCCAGCCCCCCATCACGCCTAGAGGCCTGCAGAACCGCCTGGGGAATCCTATGGTGCTTATGGTTCCAAACAAAGCGCAGTATATCTGTTTGTAGGTTACAAAGGGCTACATAGGAAACCGGGACAGGGAGGGTATGAAATAAATAAAGCAGCCTGGGGATAATAACCATCTTTACGGAGGCTATTCGTCCCAGCAATGCAATATAGTGAAGCTTCCATTTCTGCCGTAACTCCCTGATTGCCGTATATTGTGGGGGGAGGTTGGCCTGGTACAAGGTCTCATATGAGGGGGTGAGGAGGATCCCCAGGTATTTCAATGATTTCTCTTTCTAGTGAAAGGGCAAATTAGCTTTCAAGTGATTTACCTCAGCTAAGGGAATGTTAATGGGGAGGGCCTCAGATTTCTAAGAGTTAGCTTTAAATCCCGACAGATGTCCATAGGACTCCAATTCTTTTCGCAGGTTAGGTAGGGATATCCTGGGTTGGGTAAGGGTAAGGATGATGTCATCCACAAAGAGCAACGCCTTGAACTCCCTTCCGTGGACTGGAATGCCTCGGATATCTGAATTGTTACGAATATGGGCAGCCAGGGGCTCTAAGAAAATGGCAAACAGTGTCCGGGAAAGTGGGCACCTTTGGCACGTGCCATTAGCCACCGGAAATGGGGAAGAAATGGCAAAGGGGGTCTTAACTTGAGATGTAGGGTGCTCATATAGATGTCTGACAGCCTGGAGGAATGGTCCCCGAAATCCCATGTGCTGCAGGAATGGCCACCCCAGGCGATCGAAAGGCTTTTCCGCGTCTAGGCTGAGTACGAGAGCCTCTCGACCATCCCTGTTAGCCACTTCCACTAGATCTACGACCTTCCTGGTATAGTCCCCCACCTGTCATAAGGGGACAAACCCCACCTGGTCCTTATGTATCAATGAGGGGAGCACTAAGTTTAACCTATTGGAGAGTAGTTTAGTGAAAATTTTTAGATTGTAATTCAAAAGGGCTAAAGGACGGTAACTGGCACACAAGGACGGATCCTTGTCTGGCTTTGGGATTAATGTGCGATAGGAGTGCTGCATGTCCGTGAGCACCGGGGTTTGCCCCATAAATCTGTTAAACAGCCTGCACGTGTGGGGAAGTAACCCCGGGAGAAAAGCTTTATAATACTCATATGGTAGCCCAACTGGGCCGGGGGACTTATGGGACAGCAAACCTTTGATTGTCGCGGCTATTTCCTCCTCCGTTATTTCTGCATTAAGTGAAAGCAGGTGAGCGCGCTGAAGGCCAGGAACCCGACTGTCCTCCAAGTATTTCCGCATCCTCTCTGCCAGATCCAAAGATACAGGAGAATGTGGGATACCAGAGTCATTGTATAAGTCTGTATAAAACTCTCTAAACACTGTCGCTATTTCCCGTGGATGGGACCTCAAGACTCCCCCCGCTCCTTTATCTGGTGTGGGGTAGCTAGATGGGTTCGCTCCACTAGTATCTTGGCCAGGAGTGAGTGTGCCTTGTTACCCTTGTCATAGTAGGTCAGTTTTAGCATAATCAAAGTATTCTTGACTCGGCCTAGAGCTAGATCCCTAAGCGTCGTGCGCAGTCTCACAATTTGCCGAAGGGTGGGTAGGGAGGGACGTGTCTTTAGCCTCTGCTCAAGGACCTTGAAATCCTTCTCAGCTTGCAGCCTAGTGGCCTGGGCGTCCCTTTTCATGGTCGAGGAGATAGCTATGCAGCGCCCCCTAAGGACCGCCTTGTGGACCTCCCATAATGTAGCGATTGGGGTGTCAGGAAGGTTATTTTCTGCAAAATATAGTTTAAGTGTGTCCTCCAATTCTGCTTTAGCTGGAAGGTGCTGAAGGAGAAAGGTGTTCAAGCGCCAGCTTTACGGCCTGTGGTCAGGGAGCCCCAGGTCCAGTATAAGCAGAACTGGAGCGTGGTCGGACCACAAGATCGGGAGTATTCGTGTGGAGCACACCGAGCAAAGTGTTTTGTTATTAACGAAGAAATAGTCAATTTGTGTGTGTGTATGATGTGGAGCTGAATAGTAAGTGTACTGGCGCCCCCCTGGATTCAGCACCCGCCTGGTGAGCTGTCGGAACAGCTTCGAGTCTCGCAAGGTCTGCGGCGGGGGTCCACTCTATCCCAATCCCAGGTGGTCTGCAGTACCCGATTGGACCAAATTGAAGTCTCCCCCTATGACCAGAAGGTCATGCGTCTGACGAAAGAGTCGAGCAAAGAGTCTGGTTAGAAAGTGTATTTGGTGGGCTGTCGGGGCATAAACCACACAGAACGTGACCTGGCGAGCGTGCCACGTTCCCCGTATAACTATGTACTTCCCCAGGGGATCAAAGGTGGGTGTCGATGCAGGCAAACTGTGAACCCCATCTAAATAGTATTGCCACCCCTGCCTTTTTCCGGGCTTTTTAAGGTGCGTCTCCTGCACCAAGATGACCTCTGCCCCAGACAGTCAGAACACTCTCAGGGCCAAATGCCTTTCCTGTTAGAATTGAGCCTATGTACATTTAGGGAAAGTATCTTAGCCATAGTAACCACACTACAGTCCTGGTATACTTATCTGGAGCGACCGAGGACCCAGCTTCTGTGTGCGGGAATGGGGAGACCTGTAGAGAAGTTGAAAACAACAAAAGAAAGTGGAGGAAGAAGAAAGAGAGAGAAAGAGGTTAAGTTTAGTAGATATATTGAGGGAATAAACATACAATGCAACCAATCCCATGTGGCCCATGAAGATCCCTCTCAATGAAATTCCCAAATATCCGCTCAGGACCGTGGCCCACCCAGGCAAACCGGGGGGGGGGGGACCACTGGGCCCAGAGGGATAGAAGGAGGGGCAGTCAACCCCGGGGGGGAGTCCCCTGAGCCTACTGTCACTACAGGAACCATACAGGCAAAGAGTCCCAAAGGGAAAATGACCCGAACCCGGCCGCTCTCAATACTCCTGGGTAGTGGGCCCCCATTAATTCAAATGTCTCAGTTTAGTGCATAAGGGGAAAACCATAAAGGGGTGTAGAGAACACGGGAAGGAGACTAGCCAGATCCTATGGTGCCTATAGTACACAAACTACTATACCACAGGTGAGAACTACAGTGGACCCAGGCTAAACTATGAGGTCCCTTAGTCACTCGCTGACTGCCAATCACACATAATGGCATTACCCCACAAATGACCAATGCAAATGAAAAACAGTTCTGAGTCTAGGCCAGTCCAGCTTGTAGCAGAAGACTATCCTTGTGACCAGTATGAGGCAGTAGGCCGAGGACCAGGAGGGAACAAAAAAAAAAGGGGGTAAAGGAAAGGCTAGGCTCACTCAAGGTAAAAAAAGAAAAAAGTCCAACAAACCGTGGTGGTAAAACCTGTGGGAATTCAACAAACATTAAACAGTCAGGCATATCTGGCTAGGTACAAACTCAAGCAGGTTAGTCGGTTCTGTCGTTCCTGGGCTTGGTGGACTTGCGTGTGGGCTCCAAGCCCCGGGGCCTCTTGTGTGGTTGCACCTGTTGCCATACCATGGGTGGCGGAGGTGGGATGGACCAAAGTCCCACTCTGGGAGCTGCGGGGCCGGGATCTTGAGGATGTTGCAAAAAGTGTTGGAGCGGAATGGAGGAGCGGTTGAGCAGTCTGCGTTTCTGGAGCGTGATCCAGGAGAGATCCGGAAATATCTGAATCAAAGTGTTGTTGAACACTACTCTGCGTATAGAGCGGGCTTTGCTCATTATGCGTTCCTTCAAGGGAAGGAGGTGGCCCGGCAAATGACATCCCGAGGCCTGGAGGCCGACCCCCTCGGACGAAGGGCACGATGGTCCATTTCTATAGGTGTAGTAGGGGGTTCCCCCAGAATGTCATTAAACAAGGATTGCAAAGTTTCCTGGAGGTCCTCCGGCCCCTCGGGTTCTGGGAGTCCCCGCACCCTGATGTTATTCCTGCGCCCATGGGCGTCCACACATAGGGGCAAGAGGGGGCGAGTGCCTCCCCCTGGAATCGTCAAGGTGTCGCAGCAGCCGCCGTGGACTTTTTTTCGAGTCTGCAGAATTACAGTTCATAACTGTTTTAAAAAAAAAAGGCTTGCCAAACTTCTCCCCCGCTCCTACTTGTTGATGGAGGGGGGATATATATTTTTCCTGGGCCCCATCAGGTTACAGAGGGACCCAGGAGGCGAGCGCAGTGGCGGGACTATTTCTTCATTTTTGGGGCGTATGTACATCATGCCGCCCCACTATACAATTAGTCCCAGCCGGCGGAGTGATACTGTGAATCACCGCCTGGCTCCCAGCTCCCATCCTCAGGTGCTGAAATGTGAGGAGGCAGGCGGCTGATAGGGAAGAGCAGGAGGAGCATGTGGCTGCACTGGACACAGTGAGTAGAGAACAGAGCATTGAATCCTCACTGTGTCCTATACTTTTCCTCACAGCAGGTTACCATAATTGTAATTAACATTACAAAAATCCCACAGGCAGCACACACCAGGTTATCATCAACATTGCAATAACCACACAGGCAACATAGTAAGCAGGTGCTCTATCATGGCTTTGTGTTACATTGCTTTTGGGTGCTGACTTTGCTATGACTGTGCTGTGTTACAGGTACAGTCTGTATAGCTGTTTTCATCAAGATCAAAATATGGCCACAACAGATGTATTGCAATAAAAAATGGACATTCTCTAAGCTATTTATATGGTCATGGTACGCCTGGCCTGTGTAACTTCCAATACAAAGGGAAGATGAATTATCTCTTATATAATACACACATATTATTTTCCCATGGAAAGATATATGTGGCCTGGCCTGCTCTAAAGGGGGATCTATATGGGCATAACTGTGCTTTATGTGATAATGACTAAGCCCCTCCCCTTCATGACATTGAAAAAGGGGCGGAGCAAGGGTGACCTTAAAATGATACCCCCCCTGAAAAAATTTCTGCGGACGCCCATGCCTGCGCCCCCTATTGTCCAAGTCCTCAAGATGGCGCTGCATATCTCTGAGCATAGTACGGTGCTCCGCACCCTGAACTTGGGTGCAGTGGACCACCAATTTCGTTTCTTGGAGCTCTTCCTCCACTAATTCCACTCTATCCACCAAGTGTTTAAAATTGGCGTGGAGCACTTGTATCTCCTTTCTGCATGTGGCTTTCACGTCCTCCACTAACTGCTTGAAGTCGTCCTTGGTTGGAATGGCCTGAAGATAGGCCAGCATGTAGGGTGGAAGAGGAGGGAGGTGATCCAATGTGGGGAGCGAAGCGGCCTGGTGCAAGGGCTGGTCCGGGCTGGGCAGGGGCTGCGGGGCTGCGCGCTCCCCAGCTGGGGAGATACGTTGCGAAGAGTCCCAGGGCTCATACCACTGCAAGGTGCCCGGGGCATTGGTGGTAGCATAGGCATCCCGGGGTGGCTCTATGGGGGATCTTGCCATCTGGGTGTAAGTGATGGCTGAGTCAGGCGTCTGTCTGGCTGTGGTGGAGTCCCTAGCGTGGGATGTCCACTGGGCCCTAGGGGAGCCAGGAGTACCAGGGGCCAGTTGTGGAGTTGCACTCCCAGTCGAAGTGGGCCAGGGCCTGCAGAGTCCTGGGAGAGCCAGGAATTCATCCGAGTCGTCGGACAGGCCTGTGGAACTTGGCCTGTCACTACCCATGCAGGGATCTGAGGCCGTCCGGAGCAGCCGCAGGAAGGCCTCAGAGCATTGGGTGTAAGAGTCCGATATGCGCCCTAGCACAGCAGACGGGCCTCACGTGTGACGGCCCTTTCCAGTTCCCCCCTCAGGTCCGACTCTCCACTCCCAGGGAGCGCAGAATGTCCTCCTCTCCTCCCAGGGGAGGGTAGTGGTGGATTTTTGGCTGGTTGCTGTGCGCCGGCTTGGCCACCCTGGCAGACGGGACCTCCGGCGGTGCAAAGTAGTCCCGGAGTTTGGATGCGGAGCCTGGAGGCGGCTGTGATGACCCCCTGGCCTTGGCAGACCGTGGGAGGCTTCGATTTGCCCATGATGGAGCGGTGTTTTCCCCCTAAAATGTGTTTTTAGATGGCGGGCAGTAGGAGAGCGGAGAGCTACGCGTCCATCGAGGTTGGCTTGTGGTCACGCCCCCCCAGCCTGACTTCTCCCTATTACACTTTTGAAGGCCCTGGAGCACCAGGACAGTGGAATTACCCACACAATTACCCCACTTTGGAAAGCAAACACCACAACGTATATTCTGTGAGTCATTATGAGTCTTTTGTACGGTTCATTTTTTCCCACAAGTCTTCGGAAAACGTGGAAAGAAAATGAAAACATATTTTTTTTTACACAAAGTGGTCTCAATTCATAAGATGTTTCTAACACGTAGCATGTACATAGCAAAAATTACACCCCAAAATACGTTCTGCTACTCGTCCTGAGTATGGCAATACCACATGTGTGAGACTTTTTCACAGCCTGGCCACATAGAGAGGTCCAACATGCAGGGAGCACCGTCAAGCGTTCTAGAAACATAAATTACACATAAAATTTCCTAACAACCTGTTGCACTTTTGAAGGCCCTGGAGCACCAGGACAATGGAATTACCCACAAAATGACCCCATTTTGGAAAGCAAACACCCCAACATATATTCTATGAGGCATTATGAGTCTTTTTTACGGTCATTTTTTTCCACAAGTCTTCGGAAAACGTGGAAAGAAAAGTTGTCAATTTACAGTATATGATATTTCTAACACATGCCATGTATATAGCAAGGATGACCCCCCCAAAATACATTCTGCTACTCGTCCCGAGTATGGTGATACCACATGTGTGAGACTTTTACACAGCCTGGCCACATAGAGAGGTCCAACATTGAAACGTACCTTCAGGCGTTCTAGGAGCATAAATTACACATCTAATATCATTCCTACCTATCACACTTTTGAAGGTACTGGAGCACCAGGACAGTGGAATTACCCACAAAATGACCTTATTTTAGAAAGCAAACACCCCAAGGTATATTCCATGAGGCATGGGATGCAGATTGGTACTCGGGTACTCTGATGGGCTGCAGATAGGTACTGGGGTACTCTGATGGGCTGGGGACAGATACTCGGGTACTCTGATGGGCAGCAGATAGGTACTTGGGTACTCTGATGGGCTGCAGACAGGTGCTCGGGTAATCTGATGGGCTGCAGATAGGTACTCGGGTACTCTGATGGGCTACAGATAGGTACTCGGTTACTCTCATGGGCTGGTGACAGGTACTTGGTTACTCTCATGGGCTGGTGACAGGTACTCGGGTACTCTCATGGGCTGGTGACGGGTACTTGGTTACTCTCATGGACTGGTGACAGGTACTCAGATGGGCTGGTGACAGGTACTCATATGGGCAGGTGACAGGTACTCGGGTACTCAGATGGGATGGTGTCAGGTACTCGGGTACTCAGATGGGCTGGTGACACGTACTTGGGTACCTTGATGGGCTGGTGACAGGTACTCGGGTACTTTGATGGGCTGGTGACAGGTACTCAGGTACTTTGATGGGCTGGTGACAGGTACTCGGGTACTCAGATGGGCTGGTGACAGGTACTCAGATGGGCTGGTGACAGGTACTTGGGTACTCAGATGAGCTGGTGACAGGTACTCGGGTACTCTGATGGATTGGTGACAGGTACTCGAGTACTCAGATGGGCTGGTGACAGGTACTCAGGTACTTTGATGGACTGGTGACAGGTACTCGGGTACTCAGATGGGCTGGTAACAGGTACTCAGATGGGCTAGTGACAGGTACTCAAGTACTCTGATAGACTGGTGACAGGTACTCGGGTACTCTGATGGGCTGGTGACAGGTACTCAGATGGGCTGGTGACAGGTACTCGGGTACTCAGATGGGCTGGTGACAAGTACTCAGGTACTTTGATGGGCAGGTGACAGGTACTTTGACGGGCAGGTGACAGGTACTCTGATGGCCTGTGACAGGTACTTTGATGGGTGGTCGACAGGTCCTCTTTATTACTGGGGGGGGCAATCAGTGTGCTTGGTGTATACTGTAAGCGGTAACGGGCTGTTACTGCAATCTCCACCTCACACACGATTGGTGTGTGAGAAGGAGATCATGGTAACAGTTCGTTACCGCGGTTTATTGGCATTCTGTGACCGGCTGTGATTGGGCACAGCCGTTCACGTGGTAAAGAGCCGATTTCATTAGATCTTTACTGTGATCGGGGCAGGGCTTTGTCCGAGGGACAAGCCTCAACCCCAATCGCCGCGCTGCGCGCCCCCGGGGGGAATGAGGATCTCCATAGTGATTGGCTGTTATTGGACACAGCTGGTCACGTGATAAAGATCGCCACGCTGCGGGCCCCTAGCGAAATACCGAGGACGTCATATGACGCCCGCCCAGGATGGGAGATCCCTCCTGCAGACTTCATTTCACTATAGCCCAGTATTGAAGTGGTTAATGGGGGCACAGACAGCAATAAAAACTGGCAGGTGCTCTAATCCTTCTCCACGCTATCAAAACTAAAAAAAAAGTTTTGCCTAAAAGTCTTGCCTTTAGTTATACTTTAAAGTGTCAAACTAATCTGATCCCTCCATCTTCTTGCCACCCTAAATCTGCCACGCCTTCATGAAGCTATCTAACAACCCAAGGTCCTTTTTCCATGACAGGCAGCTTCTTCTATTGATATTACTCCTGCTATGCTATTCTCTGAAGATCACCACTCAGGTACACCAAACATTGCTTCCACTCCTAAGGGTACCAGTGTTCACTATGTGGTTTTGTATTGGGGTTATTCCGTTTAATTGTTAAATATACCTCCCCTGTTACCCTTCCCGTTCCCTCTCCCTTCCCATACCCATACTTTGCCTTTGTCTTTCTTTTTTTGTTCTTTTGTTCATGAGTTTGAATCAGGGCTCTTGAGCTCTATGGTATGCACATGCATTTTTTTTTTTTAATGTGAAAATGTCAAGAAATATTTTTCAAAAAAAAGTACATAAGCTTCTTTTAAAGGGGTTGTAAAGGTAAATAAAAAAAATAACAAACATGTCTATACTTACCTACTCTTTGCAATGGAATTGCACAGAGCGGGCAGGAACCTCCTCTTTTCGGGTCCCCCGCCGGCGCTCCTGGCCCCTCCTCTCTGGCCAGTACCCCCACCGGGAAGCCACTTCCCATGGAGCACTCGTATGTGCTCGCAGGAGGAGGTAGGTGCGTTCCCACACTCCAAGGCTCCAGGGGATGATGGTATCCCTATGGAGATTTACCAAACTTACTCAGATTTTTTGCTACCTAAACTACTGTCTCTATTTAATGCTACTAACTTTGAACAGAAACTGCCAGAGTCTATGTCTAGGGCATGTATTACACTACTGCTAAAATCGGACAAGGTGGCCACCAATCCCTCCTCATATAGGCCCATTTCGCTCCTTCAAACAGACGTTAAAATACTGGCCAAAATTGTAGCCAGAAGGCTGAATTTAGTTATCTCAGACATAATCCATCCCGATCAGGCAAGTTTTATGCCCAATAAATCGTCTGCAGTCAATTTACAGAGATTGTTTGCAAATATGCAATCACGGGCGGATAATGGAGGCACTAGGGCCTTGCTATCATTAGAACAAGGCATTTGATAGTGTGGAATGGTGATATTTATGGGATGTACTGGAAAAATTCGGGTTTGTGACCAAATTCATATCCTGGGTCCGGCTTCTGTATTATAAGCCACAAGCCATCATACGAGAGGGTGGTAGGGTTTTCGCAACTTTTGAACTAGGCCGGGGTACCCGCCAGGGATACCCCCTATCGCCACTCCTCTTTGCCATGGCAATAGAGCCATTGGGGGCGATAGTTAGAACACACGCTGACATCACAAGCTTTAAATATGATGACAGACATGAGAAACTCCTTCTCTATGCTGACGACATGCTGGTGCTCCTAGGAGATACAGCTGCCTCCCTACAAAACATCATGAATGTCATTTCAATATTTGGATTTTCAGGACTGACCATTAACTGGTCCGCATTACTGTCACTGGACCAGCTAGACACCCCCCTATCGGTGACATCATGCCCTGTACCCGTGGTATCTACCTTTAAATATCTGGAAGTTATTATATCACCCCAACTTACAGATTATTGTCGCCTAAATATCACATCCATTACTGACAAGATTTAAAGACAAGGTTAAACTGTGGAATAAATTGTGGCTCTCAGTGGCAGGAAGAGAAAACTTAATTAAAATTATTTTTATGCTCCAACTGCTTCACTTTCTCCACAATTCCCCAGTGGTTATCCCTCTTAAAGTTTTCCACATAGTAAACTCCATTTTCAGATTATTACTATGGAAATGGGGGAGTGTCAGAGTTAAACTGGAACAATTACAAAAACCTAAAGCTAGAGGAGGGCTAGCTCTCCCGAACCCTTGGCTATATTATATAGCTTCCCAGCTTCAACATCTGATCAGGGGCCTACGGGAACAAAATTTTGAAGGGAAAGAAATTCAGGATTCTACACTGTCAATCCTATTGTGTAATACTGGTGCTCTCTCCCTGGCGGAAGGTCTGGAGGCCCAGCAGTTTTGTAAACCAAACAAACAATTCCCGACCAACAAAAATATCTCCACAAGGTTACAGGGAACACAGAATTTAGCCCTATATGGGGAAATCCTATCCAGAGTTAGCTAAACTGCAACATGCATCCCTATGGAGGGTATATGGCGTGACACACATTAAACACATTTTAGCTAATGGGCGACTTTTAACGTTTCCCCAGCTGCAGGATAAATACTGTATTCCGGCAAGCAGTTTGTTCTACTATCTCCAACTGAAACACACTATGGCAGCCCAACAATCACTTAAAGATGATACCCTGTCCCCCACTCCGATATTTCATTTTATGCAACAGGTATCTAGGTACAAAAGGTTTCATATCTAATTGTTATGCTATGCTCCTTGGAGGATATATGAAGAACTTTCCTAGCTCGACCTGCGAGAGATGGGAGAGGGATGTAGGAGAAATACCTAGGGAACTAGAGGCAGTGGGCAAATGCTCTCTAAATGTAACACAAAAACTCTCCCAGTTATACATTTTGCTTAGGGTTCACCGCACCCCACTTAGATTATATTCTATGGGATTACGCCCTGACCCACTATGTGGTAGATGTGAAAGAGATGAGGGGGACTTAATCCACCTGCTGTGGAGGTGCCAGAAATTCCACCATTATTGGAGTTCGGTTGTCTCCACGGTAAATTCTGCCTTCCAGATATCCATACCTCTGGACCCTAAACAATGCATTTTAAGCATGCTGGATGCAATAATCCCTGACAAGTACACAAGAGAGGCAGCAACTAGGGCTTTATTTCAGGCCCATAAACTTCTTCTGCAGCATTGGACTTCTCCAACTCCTTCACCACTCCAAATGTGGATAGAGCAAATGGGCTCCACACTTAGAATAGAAAAACGAATATATTAGCATAGGGGTAGCTATTCAAAATTTGACAAGGTGTGGGGAGGTTGGCCGGCTTGTCCGGCATTGGCCCCAATAGATCTGGTTATGGATAGACTCTTACTATGACACTGTACTTACCAAGCCTTATTATTTTAAAACATCATAAAGGTGTAAATGGGCCGTATGTTGTAAACTGCAAATGCAAGTGATGGGGTATATTATGGTTGGATCTTTTTTTTTTTTTTTTTTTTAAGATATTTTTATTGATTATCAAAACATACAAAAACCAATAGCAAACCTTCGAAGCTCTCACCCGATAGTCGCTTTCATAGAGTTAACAGAATCTTTCTCAATTACAGTATTCCATCAGTATCATTTGGGTACATCTTAATAAACATAATAGAGTTCTACAGAAACATAGCGCAGCATATTGAAATTGATGGTATGCCCGATGAATCGGTATTGATCCAGAGCAGACCAAATGGCATTGCACCCTATAATAGGGTGGGGCATAGTGTAAGAGGACTGGCTAGCCACCCGCCCCAGATCTTATAAAATCTCTTACTCCCTTTTCGAAGTTCAAAGGTTATTTTATATAGGGGTAGCGCCTCATTCACCAATTTCAACCAAAGGTTTTTATTTAATGAATGTGCACTCTTCCATGTCAGTAAAAGTGACTTCTTCGCGTAAAAGAATACGATTCGGAGGAGTCTCTTTGCTGAGGCAGGTAGTGACAGATCCCCAAAAATTCCCAGAAGGAAGTTCCTGGGGTTAATAATATTGGGGAGGCCCAAGGCTGTTGAAATGAATGAGCCAATATCCCTCCAGAAGTGCTGCACCACCGGACATGACCAAAAGCAATGTAGGAAATCTGCTCGTTGGCCACATCCCCTAAAGCAAGTGTCTGTGGGTAGCAAACCCATTTTATGGAGTCTGTGTGGGGTAAGATGGGACTGATGAAAGACTTTAATTTGGATTACTCGGTCTCTAGATGATATTACTGATGTTTTGAAGGTGTCAGAAAATTCTGACCAGTCCTCCTCCGTGATCTGTATATCCAGATTCATCCACCTGGCTTGTGCATTTGGGGTTAGTGTCTGAAGCTAGGGCCATGTAGTATGTTGAAATAAGTTTAGTATCGGCTGGGTCTCTGAGCAATTTTTCTAGGGGGGGGAGCATGTGAAGTATATTGTCTAGATTACCAAATTGTGTCCTAATGGCATGCCTCAATTGGTAATAAAAAAATAAGTAAGAGTTTGGAAGATCAAACTCCTGCTGAAGTTGTTGGAAGGGTTTAAAGCCCCCGTCATCAATAATATGACACAGGTATTTGACTCCTTTTGATGACCATCTTATAGGGTCTGGTAGAGACTCCAGTTCCCTCAAAACACCATTGTACCATAGGGGTAAGTTCGGCGACGCATCCCACAATTCCTGAGCAAATTTGGTTTTAATCGTCCGGAATAAGGAAAGGGACATGCGAATTATAGCTGTCCCTGGTCTATCCGGGACTCTATTTCTATAGATCACATTATGAAGCATTTCCATGGAAGAGACAATAGCCCCTTCTGTACTGGTACAAGCATTATTGTCACTGGGGTGTAGCCAGTCGTGTATATACACCAGTTGAGAGGCCAGATAATATAAGTAAAAGTTAGGGAAACCCAGTCCAGCTAGTTGGGAGGGGAGTTGGAGTGTCTCAAGGGCTATTGTAGGGGGCCCACCCCGCCAGAGGAATGATGTGCATATAGAGTCAATAAGTTTAAAGATGGATTTGGGGACCTTACTTGGTGCGTTGGTCAGGACATATAGTAGCTTGGGAAGGTAAATCATTTTAATAATATTGGCCCTACCCATAAGATCCAGTGGGAGATCCATCCATTTCTGTATGTGTTCCTGTAATTGTTTTAATAAGGGGCATATATTATTCTCGATGTATCAGGAGAGTGGTAGTTGTATCAGCACTCCCAAGTATCTAAATGAGGAAACTACCTGTAGTTCTGACCCGGCATAAATCATTGGGACGGCCGCTTCATCTAAAGGAAGAATGACTGACTTTTCCCAATTCACCCTAAAGCCTGAGAAGTCTCCAAATGTGTTAATAAGGGCTAATAGATTTTTGAGGGAGTTCTGTGGGTCTGCCAAGTACACCAAAGTGTCATCAGCGTAGAGTGATATACGTTCTTCTATAGTTCCAATAGGGAGGCCTTTTATTTGGGAGGTGTGGCGAATTTGTATGGCCAGGGGCTCCATAGCCAGAGCAAACAATAGAGGGGATAAAGGACACCCCTGTCTAGTTCCCCTGATGGTTGGATCTTAATTGCAATGTCGAGTAACTTTGAATTCATACTTTTATATCTACTGGAATTCTCATGTACTGTTTGTGACATCTCAATAAACTTTTAGCTGATTTAAAAAAAAAAAGTTTAAGATATAAATACATGATTAAAAATGGGGCATCTTATAAACTCGACGTGCTTTCGTGAGCAACTGCTCACTACCCCAGGAGTGGATGGACATAAAACAAGTCTATAAAATAAAACATCAGTTTTAGAGTATTTACCACAGTAATGATAGATAATATTTTTTCCTGGTGCATCTTCATGGCAGCATACACATGGGTTGTGGCTCCGCCCCCACAACATGATAGGACTGGTTAACTATAAATCAAAGACAGACCCGGCTCACAGCATTCTCCTTTTTTTCCTCACCTGATCAGGACTGGAGTCGCGAGGTATCCCTTACCGCTTGTCGCCCCAGCCAAGTTCAGCCTCTCTTGGTTGGAAGTCCTTCCTGTACAGTCTCTAAACGAGCTATATGGTTGGAAGCCCCATTCTGGTGGTCTGGGGGGCATATTTCAGCTTCTCCAGGGTGGATGTCCTTCCTGTACAGTCTCTAAATGAGCTATATGGTTGAAACCCTGGGTGGATGTCCTTCCTGTACAGTCTCTAAATGAGCGATATGGTTGGAGCCCGATGCTGGTGCAGGCCTCTCAAAGAAAGCTTTAAACAAGCTTTGACGTAAGTGACAGCGTTTCCCTTTTCTTTCCAT
>BLSH010239924.1:340462-355801 GCA_018402905.1 Glandirana rugosa
CAGACCAGTTGTCGTTTTACGAAGCAATCCCGCTTTGGTCAAAAATGGACACATATCCACGTTTCAAATAAACGACTGGTCGCGCACTACGATTGATACTGTCATAAAAACATTGTGCATGTGTGAAAACATTCGGGGGTGGAAACAAGGGATCTGACATATTTTTGGGAACGAACAGTTTATTTGGAGCCTGTGGACTCTTATGTAAATGGGTGACAAAGTGAAACATAATAACCCACAGAGTGTCTAGACACCTAGAGACCTCACTTGGACGTAATGGACTTATAAACCCACCAGCATGTTCTCTAAAAAGGAAAGTTTGCACCTATACACAGGTAAAAACTGGTTTCGCCCTAACGAAGCATTTTGCTGTTGACCAGACAAGATGTGTTGACCAGACATGATGTCTTGGTCAGATAACAAATATAGTCAGCCATAAACATGAGTCAATAGGGCAAAAGTCTTATGCAAGTTAAAAACAACAGCTCAAAAGTGCTGCCTTCAGCATGAATACATTTCATCTCATATAATCGTCATTTAGACACAAAATGAAGTCTTAAGCTATATTGCCTTACAGGAAGTAGGAACAAAAAAAAGGGGTCAGATAAAATGTAGGGAATGCAAGAAATTGCTGTAATTAAATTCAGGAACAATCAAGTAGAAGGATCCGTCTCAGAAAAAGTGTTAAAAAAGAGAAAACATGTTAAAGTGTGTTTCCATAATAAAGAGGGAAGGAAAGAGATTACCACCAGAACCATGATAACTTTAGTAGAAAAACGCTTGTAAAACGCTCAGATAGCAGCTCTCCACCCCTAATTTCCTCTCCCTCTCCTCACCCTAGTGCTTTCTATTCTACGTTTTAAAAAAGCTTGTAAAAAGCTGCAAAAAAAAGCTTAAAAAATGCCAGTAAGGCTACATGTACACTGGACGTTTTTCAACCTCCCCCAAACTACTCAAGTTGACAGCTAGAAACCAATGTTTAAAAACATCCGTTTAGCTGCGTTTGCATCTAGAATCGTTTTTTTTTTAATGAAAAACATCTGTAAACGAAATGCTCCTAGACGCGAATTATCGCGTTTAGGTGCGTTTACAAGCTGTTACAGGCATTTGCCATTTCAAGTGCCTCTGAACTCAACTTAATAGAAATGACTACAAACAACCCTGTGTATATGTACTGATATGATAACTTAGAAGAAAGTTCAGGGGCAGCTCAAAAAAATGCCCACCTGCTCCTAAACGGTTGTTTACTAGCAGCAGTGTACATGAGGCCTAAATCGATACGCTCAGGTGTGCACTTTTCCACGTGTTCTGGAAATGCCAAGTGTGAACAGAGCCTTATGTCTAGTACACTTGATGAGAAAATCAGATGAAAAATACCACTTTCTGAGCGATCGTCTGATAATCTGATCATTAGTACACAGCTTTCCAGAGTTGATCATGACAGTTCATGTGAAAATATCCAAAGGACAAGCACAACATTTTTTTTTGTATGATAACAGAATGGACGATTTTCATTTAACCACTTCAGTTTCGGTAGATTTACCCCCTTTCATGACCAGGCCATTTTTTGCAATACGACACTGTGATATTTTAACTGACAATTGATTGTGCGACATTATACCCAAATAAAATGTATGTCCTTTTTTCCCCACAAATAGTGATCACCACTGGGTTTTTTATTTTTTATAAACAAAAAAAGACAGACAATTTTGAAAAAAAATTAATAATTTCTTCATAAATTTAGGTCAATATGTATTCTGCTACATATTTTTGGTAAAAAATCCAAATAAGCATATATTGATTGGTTTGCACAAAAGTTGTAGCATCTACAAACTATGGGATATTTTTATTCATTTTTATTTATTTATTTTTTTACTAGTAATGGCGATGATCAGCAACTTATAGCAGGAGTGCAATATAGCAGCGGACACTCGGACATTAACTGACAATTTTTGGGGACCAATGACACTAATACTGTCAGGGAAGGCATGCTCATGGTGCTGATGGTATCTCTCGGCGCACACATATACTCATGCGCAGACCGGCAAAAGCCCAGGCAGATGTGCATAATCGTGGGCAAAGGTGCGCGCACATACAAACCCACGCATCTATGCACGCGCACATGCGCATTCACTCATCTATGAGAGCATCTGCCGGTAATGCTGGCGCCAAGCGGGCTATTTAAACAGGCTTCTGTGTGTTGTTCCTGTTTCCGTGTGACCTCTGACCTGTGTTTGTCTACTACCTGCCGCCGATCCCGGCTTGTCTCTGCATTCTGCTCCTGCCTCCTGTTTCTGCATGATTGATCTCCCGTTTGTCAGGAACCATGAATCAGACTAAGACAGAAGTGCAGTAAAATTCACACTATTTAATAAAATGGTAAAATAGTACAAACAGAATAAATGTGGTTAAAACATAGCCAGTGTTTGGTAACCAGAGCGGGTAGTCGGAACAAGCCAGTAAAACAGGAATCCAGAGATCAGTGTAGTCAGAAGCAGCAAAATCAGGAACCAGAAGGGGGGTCAACCAGGCAAAAGTCTTTAACAGGAAAGCACAGCAGAGAGTATCCGGATATCTTGACCAAGGCAAAGGCACAGGAGATCTGATCCAGGCAGTTTAAATAGCCAGCAAGGCTGACTGACGAGCAGGATATGATCATCAGGTGAGTCACTGTGGAATGATGAATACTGGCAATTAACCCACAGCTGAGCAGCCTGAGCTCTGAGAAGGGAGGGCTGAGCCCAGCCCTGACACCATTGCTGATTTGGCTTGTTGCCTGACCATCCTACTGTCTGCCGTCTATGCCTGATCTGCCCGACTGTTTCCGGGCTGGCTTGTCTAACCCTGCACCTTGCTCATCCAACCTGCTACAGCTTCCAGTCCAGCAAGATGCCACCTGGTTCCTGCTTCCAGCTGCTTACTACAGTCTGCCTCTAGCCAAGCATCGTGCCAGCTCATTTACTACCAGCATGCCCTGCTACGACTGCTGCCATGCAGACTACTGGACTGATTACAGGCACACTTACCTAACCGTGCTCCTATGGCTGCTGTCTCACTACCAGTGACCCTTGAGCCGGAGCTTTACGAGAGGCCTTCCTCTACACATCAGGCTCACTGACCAGGTATGTCAGTACCAAACAGCCATGTCTGACCCTGCAAGAGGACCCTCTCCATTGTATGAGATCTGCCAGCACCATGCTGCTCTTACACAAGCAGTTAAGACCCTGCAGGAGGGGTATGTTCACCTGAAGGAACGTGTTCAGTCCCTGGCTACAACAGCACCTGCCTCTGCATCAGCTTCCACCCCTGCCACAGCAACTGTTCAAACAGAGACTCCTGCAAACCCTGCAGTAAAGAAGGTACCCCCTGAAACTCGAGTACCAACCCCTGAGAGGTTCTCTGGCGACCGGAGAAAGTTTTGAGCGTTCTGTAACGCATGTCAGCTATACTTTACTCTACAGCCACTGACTTTTTCCTTGGAATCCACCAAGGTGGGGTTCATCATTTCCTTACTTCAAGGGGAACCACAGACCTGGGCTCACCGACTGTTGGAAGAGAACAACAAACAGTTGAATACCGTGCCTTTGTTCTTCAATGCTATGTCTCAGCTGTACGATGATCCGCACCTTACTGCCACTCAGGGCTGGCCCAAGACATTGTGCTGCCTGGGTCCAAGAATTAAATGCTGCCATCCCACCCCCACAAAAAAAATCACACCTACCAAAAGGCCCCGACATCCATTATTTTATATCATGATAATTAATACTAAAATAAAATTTATCAGAAAGTCAGATTTACATGCAACAGCACCTTGTCTATATGCAAAATTATATGACATACCTTTATGTTCCATTCCAAGGGGCGGGCTCTGGCAGTATAGGGGCGGGCTAGGGCAGTATAGGGGCAGGCTAGGTTAGTATACAGACAGGCTAGGATAGTATAGGGGCAGGTTAGGGTAGTATACAGACAGGCTAGAGTAGTAAATGGGCACGCTAGGGTAGTATATAGAAAGGCTAGGGTAGTATATGGACAGGCTAGGGTAGTATATAGACAGGCTAGGGTAGTATATAGACAGGCTAGGGCAATATAGGGGTGGACTTGGGTTGTATAGGGGCAGGCGGAGCGGCCCGGGGGGCAGTTGTTATCATGACACACAAAACTGCTGGAAGGAGAGGCAGCCATGGTTCAATGTGCTGCCCCTCTCAAAGTGCTGCCTGGGTCCAATGGACCCACTGGGACCCATGATAGGGCCGGCCCTGCCGCCACTGCCAAGGCAGCACTACATGCCCTACAGCAGGGCCGCAGAGCGGTCGAGGACTATGTCATGGACTTCAGACGATTGGGTGCAGATACTAGCTGGAATGATGCAGTCTTGTGTCATCAGTTTAGTTTGAGTCTCTCAGAAGGCCTCAAAGATGAACTTGCTGGGGTTGGCGTGCCAAGCTCTTTGGAATCCTTAATCACTCTTTCAATATAGATTGATCGCCATCTACACAAACGCAGATTTGAAAGATCCATGCAGGAGCCCCGTCCAGTATGGATGTTGTCTAAGATTCCTGTTCCTACTAACACGTTGCCCAGAAATCCTGCTCTATCTGCTTTGGAGGTACCCAAACAATGAAGCTTGGCCTGATCCGTCCTTCACTGACTCCAGAGGAACGCCAACACCAAAGGCTGAACAACTTCTGCCTATACTGTGGAGAAGCTGGTCACTACGTGTGCACCTGCCCAGCTAAGCTGCTTAAGTGTTTCTCCCTATCTTTGGCTGACCAGTCAGCCTTGTCCGCCAGCTCAGCTCAACTAGCTCCCCCTGTCTCCTTCCAGCTTCCGGGAAGAGTCATGTCGGTGACCGCAATTGTTGATTCAGGAGCTTGTAGCTGCTTCATCCACTTGTCCTTTGCAGCTCAGCAGCACATCCCATTACAATCTAAAGAACAAGTACTTACTGTATTCCTGGCTGATGTGTCTTGCATAAAGTCAGGATTTGTGAATAAAGAGAACCCACCAATTCCGACCATCACCTCCACCAACCATCAGGAACTGCTGCGTTTAGACGCAATCCCTTCATCATTATGTAACACCTTCTAGGTAGTGTGGTGCTAGCGTTGGATTTTTTTCTGACAGTGTAGGTAAATTTAGGCAGGCCTAGCTGGTTGATAGGCCTGTTTGTTTTGATTCTGGGCTGTGAGTGGCTCAGGGTTGCAAGCTGGTGACTCACAGGTGGCGTCACTTCTTAGTTACCTCCCATTTCTTTCTAGAAGGTACTAGAAGGCGGGATGGGAAGAGAGGTGGATTCTACCTGGGGTATCTTAAGGAGCCCTGACCAATCCCCAACTTGGATTGGTAGGGGGCAGTCCTCCTTAAATACCTAGGGTCAGCCCAGCTGGGGAGGAGTAGTCGGGTGGAAGAAATGGAGTAAAGGAGTATGGAGGCTGTCATACCCACGGGTTGCTCCACAGTCTGGGGGTGGGGTGACCCTGGGCTGAGGCTCGGGTGCATCCGGGAGGAGAAAAAGAGATCCTGAAAGGAGAAGCACATGAGAGAGCAGAAAGAAGACAGCAGGAGAGAGAACACTCTAAGAGTCTCCAGGAGGACTAATGGTCTCAGCCGTGAGGGCTGGTGAGTGAGCACAGTCGGGAGGACTGGGGAGGCATGCCTGAGGAACTGGGATGTTGCAGTTGGAGAGAAGGGTGCAGAACCAGAGGAGAGGACTGTGGCAAGGGCAGTGGAGAGTGGTCATTGCACCCATGCTGGCTGGCAGGGCCTGAAGAGAGCTATCTGGGAGTGGTAGCTGAAGAGAGGACAGCTAGCACCTGAACTTTTCTACACAAAGAGGCCCGAGGCCTTTGCCCGCAAAAGGCAGTCCACAAGGCCTGGCTGAGTTAGTGTGTCAGACCTACCTATGCAGTGCTAGCTAGTCTGGAGGAGGGATAGTCTGCAGCAAGGGAAGTGCTGGAGGAAGAGTAACAACCTGCAGTGTTTGTGCTGGAGGAATAACGGAATGCAGCAAGTGTTTGCGCTGGAGAAAAGAGAGAAGTGTATATACTGGAGTGTATATAGGAGTCCTAAGAAAATTTTCACAGAATGTTCTTGGTCATCCCATAATTCCCAAATCCCTATCCAAGTTCAATACCCCTCAATAAAAAAAAACAAAAAAACAAAGCAATGGACTGATTTATGTCTCTGAGTGCCTGAGATGGATGTCTGGATGGGCAGGGTGACAGGTTAACCACTACTTTCAGCAACCCCTACGGGGGCATGGCTACAATTATTTCCAGTCATCTTGGGCCTACCCTGGTTACAGGCTCACAAACCACAGATTGGCTGGAGTTCCAGAAGTATTAAGTTCCTGTCACCATACTGCCAGAAACACTGCATGACAGCATCACCTTCACCACACACTACCTTGTTGTGTATGGACTCAGACACAGAACTATACCAAGTAGTTCCAAGGCCCTACCATGAGTACGTTTTCAGATACTCTCCCCCCACACAGACCTTATGATTGCCCCATTGAGCTTCTCCCTGGAGTCAAAATTCCCTTTGGGCGTATCTTTCTCTTGTCGGAACGGGAACTTGGAGCCTTACAAGACAACATTGATGAAAACCTGCATAAAGGATTCATTCGTCCTACCTCACCAGCCGGTGCAGGCATATACTTCGTGGAGAAGAAGGATCATTCTCTACGGCCATGTGTAGACTATCGTGACCTAAATAAGATTACAGTGAAAAACCACTACCCTCTGCCCTTGGTACCTGAACTTTCCCAGAGACTTAAATCTGTAACTATTTTAACGAAATTGCACTTGAGAGGGGCTTATAACTTGGTCCGTATCCAGGAGGGCGATGAGTGGAAGACTGCGTTCCGTACTCGATTTGCCCATTTTCAGTACTTAGGCTATTCGGTCTATGCAACGCACCAGCCACCTTCCAGCACTTCATTAACAATATTTTCTGAGACTTTCTAGATATATTTGTTGGTACACTAGGGGTATGTGAGAAGTGTGCTGTGTCGGCTCCGTCAGCATGCACTCTATGCCAAGGCCGAAAAATGTGACTTCGAACAACGGAGCATTCAGTTTCTGGGCTTGATTATTTCTACTGGCGGAATCGAGGTGAACCCACAGAAGGTGTCAGTGAACCTGAAATGGCCAGCCCTCACAGATAAAAAGTAAATCCAACGGTTTGTGGGCTTGGCCAACTTTTACCAAGCAAGATATTCGTTTCTGCTGGACTGCCGAAGCACAAACTAATTTTGAGACCTTAAAGAAACTATTTACCGCTGGTTCTGTCCTGTGTTACCCAGATTCCACCTTACCTTATATCTTAGAAGTGTGACGGCATCTGGTCGCATTCTTTTCACGAAAACTTACCTCAGAGGAAAGAAATTATGATGTGGGAGATCGGGAGCTCCTGGCAATTAAGACAGCCCTGGAGGAATGGAGGTATTTGCTGGAAGGAGCCACCCACCCAATACTAATTTACTCAGACAGATGTGCATACAACAGACTTAATCCGTGCATTCTTTCACAGCCACCTGCAAAATAAGAATTAGTTGGGCATCCGGAGGCTGCCCGTAGGGAGGGGGCAATGTCAGGAAAGGCATGTCCATGGTGCTGATGGTATCTCTCGGTGCACACATATGCACATGCGCAAATGCCCGGGCAGATGTGCATAATCATGGGCAAAGGTGTGCATGCATGCGCACTCACACTCATCTATGCAAGCATCTGTCACTAATGCTGGCGCCAAGTGGGCTATTTAAACAAACTTTAGTATGGCTCATTGCTGTTTGGTCTGCAGCTTCTGTGTGCTGTTCTTGATTCCATAAGACCTCTGATCTTGATCCGGCTTAACTCTGACCTGCATTTGTCTGCTACCTGCCACGACCCCAGCTTGTCTCTGGATACTCACTCCCTGCATCATAAGTCATAATATCTGTTTCTAGCAGGAACTTCTCACCCAAGTGTTTGCTTTGAGGCAATATTCCTCTGCTAACCAAACTATATCAGTTACGAAGAGATTTGAACATGAGAAGCCCTGGCCTTATCTCAGAGCTCAAAATTTCAACTACTAGCCAGACCTTAAGGGTTACTTGCCACCAGTTGCCCCACCCAACCCTACCATGCCCTGCCCCTAACCCCACCCCTAAACATGCCCTCATAAATCATCTCATGAAATGACACTTAAATGTTTTATGCAGAATTAAGTTACAAAAATAAATATTAACAACAACTTTATCAGTGCAGCCTATCAGTGCCCATCAGTGCAGCCTCACCAGTGCCCATCAATGCAGCCTCACCAGCGCCCATCAATGCAGCCTGACCTGTGCACATCAATGCAGCGTGACCTGTGCCCATCAATACAGCCTCACCAGTGCCTATCAATGCAGCCTCCCCTGTGCCCATCAATGCAGCCTGACCTGTGCCCATCAATGCAGCATAACCATTGCCCATCAATGCAGCCTAACCTGTACCCATCGATGCAGCATGACCTGTGCCCATCAATGTAGCGTGACCTGTGCCCATCAATGCAGCATGACCTGTGCCCATTAATGCAGTTTGACCTGTGCCCAGCTATGCAGCATAACCAGTGCCCATCAATACAGCCTTACCTGTGCCCATCAATGCAGCGTAACATGTGCCCAGAAATACAGCCTTACCCGTACAGAGGAAGAGGCAAGCCAGCCGGATCATCAGAGAGCGGGGATTGCCCACTGTAACAGCTTTCATTTGAATTGCCGGGTACAGAGCTCACCGTCACACAGTCCCGCCTCCCGTCCCGGAGCCTCTGATGACATCCTCTCTCTTCCTCTTGGCGATCGCAGGGAAAATGGCTCCCGATCAACCCTGCCTGCCAGCGGTGCTTGCCCCCCTCTGAGACAGCCTCACACTCGCCAGCAATCATTTTCCACTCGCAAAATGCAAGTAGATTGATGGAAAATTGGGGGCTGCTTATCTAACCAGTAATTCTTATTTTCTTATATCTTTCCTTAGGAGATTTATTTACCACAACAGTTACACTGATACAGATATGGGAGATCTATGAGTCACCATTAAAGACTGGAGATTGGTGCTGAGTTGTCTTTAACCCTGAGGGGCACATTGCTTGATTTACCAAGCATGAGAATGTGAGGCAATTATTGTTGGTGAGTTTAAACCCTATGGGGAAGTGGTGGCACACTTTTCACATGGTGTGGTGTGGATATTCCAAGCAACATCATTGATTCATCACGAAAAAAAGAACTAAAAAGACAAAAAATATTTGCGCTTGGTTCGAGAAAATGTAATGTCCATACGGCTGGCAGCCAGCAACAATGAGCTTGATGCTACCCACATACAAAATAAAATACAGAGAAGGCGACATAGGCATGCTTTTCTACCACCGTTCATTTGTACACAGATACGCTTGTTTTTATCTTCTGAAATGTGGGTGCATTCAAGTTTTATTAAAGTAGTTTTTTTAAAACCTATTACACTATTGTGATGCTCTCTATCCTTGAGGAAAGATTGATTTGGGCATCTTCTCTGCACTGTTGTTCCGACTCCGAGCTCCTTGCTCCAGGATTGGACAGTCTGGGTTGTTGATCCAGTTTTCTCACACATGCAAGGTTGATTCTTTATAATTTTAGAGTCAACATTTTTTGGTAAGCAGGATTGACCCTATATGCATGGAGATGACAAGTGCATTCTATTCTCTTCCATCTCTGCTGGTCATCTCTTATTAGCGCCACACTTGTCTTTATTTTAGATTCATCACGGACTCTTCAATTGAACACATCTATGTGTTGTCATTTTTAGGGTTTCATTTGAATTGGACTTTATTCACTTACTGTTCTCTGGGTGGTAATTTATTATCACTAAGGTTTATGCACACCTTTTACTAGTTATTTTTATAGCACCACTATTTACTTATAAATGTTGTGGTAGATTTCTTTTTATACACTGTTTATCTAAAGTGGCAGCTAGGTATTCGCTTACTTATTTTACTCATATATTATGGCGCAGTGGTAGCATCCACAGTATAGGAGGATTTAGACTTTAGAATCTGTGGATTGAAAAAAATATTGTGTTTGTAGCTGTGTAGCTTTTCGCCAGTGGGGGCCCGTCCAAAGAGGGCGCACAGGCGCCGCTCCCCCATCCATGCGTCCAGCCCCCTGATTTAAATATCAGGGCGCCAGACTATGGATTCCAATTGGGGGGGGTGAATTTTTAAAGCACCTGATTACAGCCAGAGGCTCTAATAGGCTTCAAAAAAAGGTGGGCTTAGGGCGCAGAGCACTGTGCTCCGATCCCACCCAGTTTGGTGACGGTAGCGAATTAATTTTCTCTCAAAATCAGGGGTCACCTGTTTCCCGATTGGCCAAAGCGTTAGGCAATCCTTTTGGATTCCTAGCGCTTAGGAGGAACAGAGAGAATACACACAGCAAAGCTGCGGGTGGAGCGGACACCGGAGCCCCTGCCCGCATCCTGGGAGAGGAGGAGAGGACACCACAGCCCTAGATCGGATAGGTGCCAGGACACTGTCCTCCCGAAGGGGGGGGGGCTGGTGATGTCAGTGTCATGCCACGGTCTGCAAGGGGGGGTTGGGGTGGTGGTGTCTGTGTCACGTCGCGGTCCACAAAAGAGGGGGTTGCTGTGGTGTCAGTGCCGCGCCGGTGCTTGTTTGCCACCCCCCCAAAAGAAAAACCCACCAGCCACCACTGCTTTTAGCCTGGTGCTTGGTACACACGATGGGAAAATTGGAGTGATCGTCCGATAATCTATTCATTCACAGCTTTTGAGAGCCGATCATGACAGGTCATGTGAAATTATCCGATAGACAAGCACAAAAATGTTTCTTGTAAGATAGCAGAACTAACAATTTTCGTTTAATCAGTACAGTATTCATCCATTAAAAATTGAGTGACTAAGACTGCGCATGATCGTAAACAGGAAAGGGGCAATGAAAACAATATTCTTATACTACGAAAATGCTCCTAATTACAAAAACCTAGTTTTCAGGATAGAAAA
Source organism: Glandirana rugosa (assembly GCA_018402905.1). Lineage (NCBI taxonomy): Eukaryota > Metazoa > Chordata > Amphibia > Anura > Ranidae > Glandirana > Glandirana rugosa. Next base: position 351,475 of record BLSH010239924.1, read on the forward strand.
ACCAGAAGGGCTTTCCAAAAAATCCCCTCACCCAAAAGCTACAAAACGGGGAATCTGCCTTCATGAGGAATGAAGAGGTATTGGCCATGAAGTGCAGGGACAAGAAAGATACCCACATCCTCTCTACTATCCACAATAACAACTGGGTGGAGATCCAAAGAAGACATGGCCCCGTTTTAAAGCCCAAGTGTGGATTTAAATGACCAGATGGTACAGCCCAATTTATCTACCCGAAAGTCCAGTTTTTTTCATATGGCCATGTATAATTCATTTGTGTGTTGCCAAAGATCGTCCAAAAATCAATCCCTCACCTACTTACTATTACTGCCCTCATTTATCAGCAAGGACCCGTTCCAGAAAGTATTCGTTCCGATAGTGTGAGTCGACTCCACGAGCAACATTATCCCTTCCCCACCCCCCCACAGAATCCGGAAGAAGGCGACAGAAGAGATGCTGTGTATGCTCCAGAGGAGGAGTAAGAAGAGATACCACCTATTATTGCCCCAAATGTCTCTCCCAACCTGGCCTGTGCATCGGACATTGTTTCAAAAATTATCATACACAAATCAGATATTAGATCCCCATATAGATTATAAAATGCCATTTCCCCATTTCAAACACCTGTGTGGACCATTTGCTTGCTACCACGTTAACTGACCCTGGCCTGTTTACCAACAATGTCATTGCCTGCCGTTTTAAACCACGTTTCTGACTTCCACGTGCACGACCTGGGCCTGTTAATCGACCATGTTTTTGGCTGGCACTTGGACTGATCTTTTGCCCTTATACATTAGTACACAGGGGTCGTACATATGTGAGGGGCTCCAGAAAGTGTTCTGAGTAGAGAAAACCAGTGTTTGGTTTTCTGTGTTCCCAGAACAGGGTCTGGTTTCCCAGAGGGTTCAAAGCATTTGGGTGGGAGAAGCCTCTACCCCTGCCCCCCTGGCCCTAAGCTTGATGGTCCTTCCTGCTGCCTGGACCAATACTTTGGCTGTGCTAACCATATCGCTGCCTGTAATGGCCCAGGATTTTATGGACCTTTCTTCCTGCTGCCTGGACCAATACTTTGGCTGTGCTGACCATGTTGCTGCCTGTAATGACCCAGAACTTTCTGGACCATGTTTCTTCTTGCTGCCTGGACCAATACTTTGCTGTGCTGACCATATTTCTGCCTGTAATGACCCAGGACTTTATGGACCATGTTTCTTCCTGCTGCCTGCACCAATGCATTGGCTGTGTTGATCATAGCTCTGCCTGCTGCCTCTACTGACTATGGACAGTATTTCTGCCTTGACATCTCTGCCTGCTACCTGGACCAATGCTTTGGCTGTGCTGACAGTATTTCTGCCTGTACTAACTATGGACAATATTCCTGCCTGCTGCTTGGACGATTGCTTTTGCTGTCGCTGACCACATCCCTGCCTGGGCCGATGCTCTCCTCTGTGGACCACTGCACTACTAAAACCACAGGTAATCTTTTGTTATTTGGTATGTACATGCTATGTGTTAGAAATATGAAGGGCCTTCAAAAATGTGATTGGTAGTCAGAAAATGGTATATGTAATTTATGCTCCTAGAATGCCTGGAGGTGCTACTTTGATTTTGGGCCTCTATATGTGGCCAGGCTGTGTAAAAGTCTCACACATGTGGTTTTGCTATAGTCCGGAAAAGAAGCAGAATGTATTTTGGGGTGTCATTTTTTCTATGTACATGATGTGTGGTGGAAATATCTTATAAATTGACAACTTTGTGTAAAAAAAAAATGCGGTTTCATTTTTTTTCCACATTTTTCAAAAACCTCTGGAAAAAATAAAGCGTTCAAAAGACTCATTATGCCTCATAGGCTATACCTTGGGGTGTTATCTTTCCAAAATGGGATCATTTTGTGGATAATTCCATTGTCCTGGTGCTCCAGGGCCTTTAACCACTTAAGGACCGGAAGGATTTCCCCCTTTAGGACCAGAGCCCTTTTTGCGATTCGGCGCTGCGTCGCTTTAACTGACAATTGCGCGGTCGTGCGATGTTGTACCCAAACGAAATTTGCGTCCTTTTTTTCCCACAAACAGATCTTTCTTTTGGTGGTATTTGATCATCGCTGCGTCATTTCTGATCGCCGCTATAAACAAAAGAAGAGCGACAATTTTGCAAAAAAACTCAAATTTCTTACTTTTTGCTAAAATACAAATCCAAAAAAAAAATACAAAAAAACGTTTTTTTCACCGTTTTTGGCCGATTTATATTCTTCCTCATATTTGCCATTAAAAAAATCGCAATCGGCGTTTATTGATTGGTTTGCGCAAAAGTGGCCGTGTTTACGGATGATGAGAATTCATTTTTGGGGTTTTTATATTTTTTTATTTTTTATTAGTAATGGCGGCGATCTGCGATTTTTAGCGGTACTGCGATATTGGGGCGGACATGTCAGGCCATTTTGACACTTTTTTGGGACCATTGGCATTTATACAGCGATCAGTGCTATAAAAATGCACTGATTACTGTGTAAATGCCATTGGCAGTGAAGGGGTTAACCTGCAGGGGGCGCTCTAAGGGTTAACTGTGTTCCCTGGGCGTGTTCTAACTGTGGGGGGACTGCCCTAGCAGGGGAAGGGAAGCGATCACAGCTTCCGTGTAGAGGAAGGCTGTGATCACAGCCCTTCCCCTTCTCACAGAATGGAGGTCCGTGTTTACTTACACGGACCTCCGTTCTTTCACTCCGGGGGGGCATCGCGGGTAGCCGGCGGCAATCGAAGCCACCGCACCTGCTCCCTGGCCCTCCCCGAACACAGTGAGCGCGCGGGCACGCCTCCGGCGGCGCGCGCTCACAGTGCACGATCTCGCAGCCGCCGTCATATGACGGTGATTTGCGATATCGCACCACGTTGTCACTGTCAAACTGCGGTTGGCGGTCGGCAAGTGGTTAAAAGTGTAATGGTTGAGAAATGAGATGTGTAATTTTTGCTTCTAAAATGCCTGACGTTGCTACCTCAATGTTGGGCCTCTGTATGTGGCCAGGCTGTGTAAAAGTCTCACACATGTGGTATTGCCATACTCAGGAGGAGTAGCAGAATGTATTTTGGCGTGTCATTTTTGCTATGTACATGCTGTGTGTTGGAAATATCTTAGAAATGGACAACTTTGTGTAAAAAAATGCGTTTTCATTTTTTTTCCACATCCTCCAAAAACTCCTGGAAAAAAATGAACCGTTCAAAAGACTCATTATGCCACATAGATTATAGGCTGGGGTGTTAGTTTTCCAAAATGGGGTAATTTTGTGGGTAATTCCATCGTCCTGGTGCTCCAGGGCCTTTAAAAGTGTAATAGGTGGTTGAGAAATGAGATGTGTAATTTATGCTCCTAGAACACTTGATAGTGCTCCCTGCATGTTGGGCCTCTCTATGTGGCCAGGCTGTGAAAATGTCCCACACATGTGGTATCTAGTGTTGAGCGAACCCGGACTGTAAAGTTCGGTTCCGTACCAAACTTTGGGGTGTCCGGGACCCGGACCCGAACCCGGACTTTTCAAAAAAAGTCCGGGTTTGGGTCCGGGGTTCTGGTATTTTATTACACGTGTTGAATTGCTGCCAAGGGCAGCCAATCAACAAGTGTTTCACTGGTTTTCCCTAGAAGCCATCACAGCCATGCCTACTAATGGCATGGCTGTGACTGGCCAGTGCACCATGTGACCCAGCCTCTATATGGGGCTGGAGTCACCGTGCTGCATGTCATATGCTCTCAGGATAGTTTAGGGAGAGGATACTGCTGGCTCTGTGAGGGACAAGTTGCAGATATTATAGAACATCTCATCCTGCACTACTGAACTATCTGATTGTGGACTAGGTAGAGATACTTGTACTGCTGCTTTGAGGGACAGATTGCAGACCTCATCCTGCTGCACAGAATGATCTGACTGGACTAGGTGGAGTCTGTTGCTTTAAGGGAAAGATTATTGTTCTAAAATCATCATCAAGTTGTACAGGGAAAGGTTCCAGCTGTTGCTTTAAGGGAAAGATTATTGTTCTAAAATCATCTACAAAGTGTATAGGAAAAGTGTATTGCAGCCGCATAGAGCCATATTACTGTTCTAAAATCATCTCCAAAGTGTATAGGAAAAGTGTATTGCAGCCGCATAGAGCCATATTACTGTTCTAAAATCATCTCCAAAGTGTATAGGAAAAGTGTATTGCAGCCGCATATAGCCATATTACTGTTCTAAAATCATCTCCAAAGTGTATAGGAAAAGTGTATTGCAGCCGCATAGAGCCATATTACTGTTCTAAAATCATCTCCAAAGTGTATAGGAAAAGTGTATTGCAGCCGCATAGAGCCA
>BLSH010239924.1:361209-373802 GCA_018402905.1 Glandirana rugosa
AAGAGAAACCTTTCAGTTTAAACTAGGCTTTTGATAAGGTTAAACTTTTGATAAGTTTGAACTAAACTTTTGATAAGCTTAAGCTTATCTTATGATAAACTTAAGCTTAAAGTAGGTTTTAACACAAAGCAATAAAACCTAAACAAATTGGTGAAGTTTCTACTTCCATAATGGTGACGAAAACATACACAACTCCTTAAGTGGTCAGACCTAAGGCTCTGCATATAAATCGTTTTAACTATTTGACCACAGCAGAAAAGACACCGTCCCGGCAGTTGGTTCCTATTTTAACCTACACAACTTTGACGGTACCTTTTTCCCCCCTGACAGGTAGGGACCCGCCAAAAAGTACCTATAAAAATCAGGGATGGACAGTCCCCCCTTTTTCCATGGCAGTTTCAACACATCCAATTTTATCCTTGGTTGACGGCCCTGCCACAGAAAAGACGACACCAGTTTATCAATTTTGCTAAATATACGTCTCGGAATCCAGACTGGTGAATTCCTCAACACATACAAAAGCAGTGGTAATACCTTCATCTTTGAAGTGGTTAAACAAATCCAAAATAACGAAACACAATTTTGGATGAAATTCGAATTCAAATAGTATTCTATTCGAATTCGAATAGTTTTCAAATCAAGTTTGAATAGTTTTCAAATTGGAATAGTTTTCGGATCAAATTTGACTTTCCAAAGAGAATAAAATAGAAAATAATAGAATAGGAAAGGATAGAATAGAAAATTAAAGAATATAATATAATAGAGTAAAACAGAACAAAATACAAAACAAAAGAATAGAAAAAGATAGAATATAAAATAAAGGGATATAATAGAAAATAAAAGAATAAAGTAAAAAGAATATAGTTTTCTGTTAAAAAAATAATATAGTAAAACAAAACAAAATAGAATAGAATATAAAAGAACAGAATAAAATAGAATAGAAAAAAAAAGGAATGGAATAGCATAGAAGAAAAGACTAAAATAGAACAAACATAACCATCTTCTGAAATTTAAATTTCTTAATAGAATAGATTTGAATACAATACAAAAGCATAGTATAGTAAAATAATAGAATATAAAAAAATAGAATAAAATAGAAAGAATATAACCTTCCTTCGAATTTTGAATAGAATAAAACAATAGAAAATATATATATATCCACCTCCCACCTGTCCGATGTACATATACGGCCGGGTGGGCACCTCACTGTTCTGAGTGGACATTCAGGAACGTCCCTCAGAATGAGTGCTCGCAGCGCAGCCACGAGGCACGCTGCGGCTCGATCCTGTGATCATTATGACCACAGAACCCCACCGAGCCGAGATCGGGATATGGGCACTGTAATTGGCCCTCCCGATCACGTGACTGCTGTGTCCAATCACAGCCGTCACAATGTAAACAGAGACATGTGTCTGTGACAGTTCACTCCCCACCAAGGGGGGGGGGGTCTGCAGCTATGTGACAGCTCTCTGTGTGAAGATGTTTTTATAAAGAGAGCTGTCGCAGATTTCCCCACACATAGTACACCAAGCACCACTGATATCCCTGTCCCCATACACGTGTCAGTGTCCCCATAAAACATCTGTACCAGTCCTCAAAACATCTGTCTGTCCCCATCACATCTGTCGCAATGCACAAACATCTGTATGTCCCCGTCACATCTGTCACAGTGCACAAAACATCTGTCTGTCCCCCATCACCGCCAACACAAATAAACCCTGATTTGGGTTATTTTTACCAAAGAAATGTAGCAGTATCATTTTTGGTCAAAATTTATGAAGAGAAATTACTTATTTGCAAAATTTTATAACAGAAACAAAGAAAAATGCATTTCTTTAAAAAAATGTTTGGTCTTTTTTCATTTGTAGCGTAAAAAATAAACACCCCAGTAATGATTAAATACCACCAAAAGAAAGCTCTATTTGTAAGAAAAAAATTATAAAAATTTAATTTTGGTACTTTTGGTATTTTAACACTTTGGTGTTGCATGACCGCACAATTGTCATTCAAAGTGCAACAGCGCTGAAAATTGGTCTGGGAAGGAGGGGGTGAAAGTACCTAGTATTGAAGTGGTTAAATGTATATATATTATGTATATTAGAGTAAAACAGGACAGAACAGAAAATAAAAGAATAGTAAAAATAGAAAATAAAATAAAGGGATAGAATAGAAAATAAAAGAATAGAATATAAAAGAATATAGAAAAACAGAAGAAAATAGAATAGAAAATAAAAGAACAGAGTAAAATAGAGTAGAAAATAAAGGAATAGAATAGAATAGAATCATCTTCTGAAATTCGAATTTCAAATAGAATAAATGTAAATAGAATAGAAAAGAATAGAATAGAAAAAAAAGACTAAAATAGAATATAAACTTCTTTAGAATTTCAAATAGTACATTCAATTTTGAATAGAATAGAAAAGAATAGAATATAATTAAAAAGAAACAATAGTATATGATATACAGTGCCTTGCGAAAGTATTCGGCCCCCTTGAACTTTGCGACCTTTTTCCACATTTCAGGCTTCAAACATAAAGATATAAAATTGTAATCTTTTGTGAAGAATCAATAACAAGTGGGACACAATCATGAAGTGGAACGAAATTTATTGGATATTTCAAACATTTTTAACAAATAAAAAACTGAAAAATTGGGCGTGCAAAATTATTCAGCCCCCTTAAGTTAATACATTGTAGCGCCACCTTTTGCTGCGATTACAGCTGTAAGTCGCTTGGGGTATGTCTCTATCAGTTTTGCACATCGAGAGACTGAACTTTTTGCCCATTCCTCCTTGCAAAACAGCTCGAGCTCAGTGAGGTTGGATGGAGAGCGTTTATGAACAGCAGTTTTCAGTTCTTTCCACAGATTCTCGATTGGATTCCGGTGTGGACTTTGACTTGGCCATTCTAACACCTGGATATGTTTATTTGTGAACCATTCCATTGTAGATTTTGCTTTATGTTTTGGATCATTGTCTTGTTGGAAGACAAATCTCCATCCCAGTCTCAGGTCTTTTGCACACTCCATCAGGTTTCCTTCCAGAATGGTCCTGTATTTGGCTCCATCCATCTTCCCATCAATTTTAACCATCTTCCCTGTCCCTGCTGAAGAAAAGCAGGCCCAAACCATGATGCTGCCACCACCATGTTTGACAGTGGGGATGGTGTGTTCAGGGTGATGAGCTGTGTTGCTTTTACGCCAAACATAACGTTTTGCATTGTTGCCAAAAAGTTTGATTTTGGTTTCATCTGACCAGAGCACCTTCTTCCACATGTTTGGTGTGTCTCCCAGGTGGCTTGTGGCAAACTTTAAACGACACTTTTTATGGATATCTTTAAGAAATGGCTTTCTTCTTGCCATTCTTCCATAAAGGCCAGATTTGTGCAGTATACGACTGATTGTTGTCCTATGGACAGAGTCTCCCACCTCAGCTGTAGATCTCTGCAGTTCATCCAGAGTGATCATGGGCCTCTTGGCTGCATCTCTGATCAGTCTCCTCCCATGTATGAGCTGAAAGTTTAGAGGGACGGCCAGGTGTTGGTAGATTTGCAGTGGTCTGATACTCCTTCCATTTCAATATTATCGCTTGCACAGTGCTCCTTGGGATGTTTAAAGCTTGGGAAATCTTTTTGTATCCAAATCCGGCTTTAAACTTCTCCACAACAGTATCTCGGACCTGCCTGGTGTGTTCCTTGTTCTTCATGATGCTCTCTGCGCTTTAAACGGACCTCTGAGACTATCACAGTGCAGGTGCATTTATACGGAGACTTGATTACACACAGGTGGATTCTATTTATCATCATTAGTCATTGAGGTCAACATTGGATCATTCAGAGATCCTCACTGAACTTCTGGAGAGAGTTTGCTGCACTGAAAGTAAAGGGGCTGAATAATTTTGCACGCCCAATTTTTTGTTTTTTATTTGTTAAAAAAGTTTGAAATATCCAATAAATTTCGTTCCACTTCATGATTGTGTCCCACTTGTTGTTGATTCTTCACAAAAAATTACAGTTTTATATCTTTAGATTTGAAGCCTGAAATGTGGCAAAAGGTTGCAAAGTTCAAGGGGGGCGAATACTTTCGCAAGGCACTGTATATACATATATATATATATATATAAATAAATATATATATATATATTATAGTAAAACAGAGCAGAATAGAAAATAAAAGAATAGAAAAAATAGAATAAAAAATAAAGGGATAGAATATAAAATAAAAGAATAGAATAGAGAAGAATATAGTAAAACAGAACAAAAATAGAAAATAAAATAAAAGAACAGAATAAAATAGAATAGAAAATAAAGCAATAGAGTAGAATAGAATAGAAAAGAATAGAATAGAAAAAAATAATAGAATAAAATAAAAAGAATATAACAATTTCCCAAAATTTGATTAGAATAAATTTGAATACAATGGATTAGAATAGACAGGAATAAAATAGAATAGAAAAAAAAACAATAGAATGGAAAAGAGAGAATATAACAACTATCTTCTGAAATTCAAATTTTCGACTAGAATAATTTTGGAAAGAATAGAATAAAAAATAAAATAATAGAATAGAAAATAATAGAATAAACAATAGAAAAGAATAGAAAGAATATAACTGTTTTTGCAAAATTCAAATTTCCAATAGAATAAATTTGGATTTTGAATAGAACAAATTTGATGTTGAATAGAATAGAATATAATAGAAAAGAAAAGAATAGAACTGAAAATAAAATAATAGAATAGAGTAGAAAAAAACAATAGCATAGAATGGAATAGAAAGAATCTAACCATCTTCCAAAATTTGAATTTCAAATAGTATAATTTCAATTTTGAATGGAATTTTTGATTTAAAATAATGTACCATTACATTACATCTTTAGTAGGGTTCCATGCATGTGCAAAATGTAAGGCCTGTAGGACAGTGAAGAATAATATTAAAAAGAGAAAAGAGTTTGAAGCCACAGCTACGGGTAAGACATACAAGACACTAGAGGTGTGGAATGCATTTGTGGTATACTATATGTAGGACGCACCTCAAGGGAGTTGAAAGTGAAAGTTAGAGAACATATGACTAATATTAAGAATGGGAAGAAGGAACATAGCGTACCCAAACAGATTAGCACATAACAAAGATCCGGCAGGACTTACATTTTGGGGTTTAGAGAAGGTAGTGAAACATTGGAGGGGAGGGAATTTCATTAGACATTTGAGCAAACGCGAGTCTTTTTGGATCTGTGAAACTAAAGTTCTAGCCCCCCTAGGTATGAATTTGGAATTTGATCTGAATTGTTTCATTAGCGATAAATAAAAGTGCAATATAATACATCATTTTTAAGTTATGATTTTTACATTTTCTAATTCCTATGGGTCTCAGAAGGGTTTTTTTTAGTACTAATAATATGAATTTAACTCATTCAGATATAAATCAATCCAAATTACGGTTTTATATAATCATGGTGTAATTGTATATATTGTGTATTATTTATGAGCTGATTGCGATGTAGAGTATTTAGGTATAAGGCTTTCAGAAGTGATTAGTGTGGGTGGGTTCCATCTTATATTTTAGAGATAAGTTTTTATGGTGGCCGAGTGTATCGCGGGTGTCTCCGCACAATAGGATGGGTGTTTTCTTAGTTACACGGTTTGAATGACTACCATGACGGAAACGTCACTTCTGGCTCTGGATTATCGAGAGGGACTAATATGCCATTTCCAGTTCCAGTATGGCTTGTGGCTTCAGAGTGTGGGCAGCATTAGATGGAGGAGGAAAGGAAGACCACAGCCAATAGGAGTTCACATTTGTAAGATATAGCACTTCCGGATCTCTTAACAAGTCAAATGTTACAGTGGAGATTATTTGTTATATAAGGTGTAGAAGGGCAGTACCCTGCCAAGGTCCAGATTTTGTAAACAGCCAGCACACTAATGGGTCAGCTGTGTGCTGGGCTTTAAGTATCAAACTGACTAGGGTTCTGGGCTCCACCTCAGCAGACAGGAGGTCTTGCCCAGGAGTCAGGAGGGATCAGCGCAGGCCCCCTAGGATCGCCACCCAGGACCACCAGGAGCCCACCAGGACCACCAGAGAATGCCCACCCAGGGACCACCAGGGAAGCCCATCCTGACCACCAGGGAGCCCACCCTAGACCACCAGGTAAGGGGCACAATGCCCAACATGGAATTCACTCAGTGCCCATCTTGGATGCCCCCCAGGACCACCAGGGAAGGCCTCCAAAAAGTGCTATCTGTCATTTGCGCCTATCAGCGCCCACCAGTGCCACCTATCAGTGCCCACCATTGCCACCTATCAGTGCCACCTATCAGTGCCCATCAGTGACACCTATCAGTGCCCAGTGCCACACATCAGTGCCCGTTAGTGCCCCCTTTGAGTGCCCATTAGTGCCCATCAGTGCTGCTTATCAGTGCCCCCTATCAGTGCTCGTCAGTGCTGCTTATCAGTGCCGCCTATCAGTGCTGCATATATGTTCCTCATCATCAGTGCCCATCAGTGCCACCTCATCAGTGCCAATCAGTACTGCCTCACCAGTGCCTGTCAGTGTAGCCTCATCAGTGCCCGTCAGTGATGGAGAAAATGTACTTATTTACAAAGTTTTGTGACAGAAACAAAGAAAAACTTTTTTTTTCAAAATTTAATTTGTAGCGCAAAAAATAAAAACCCCAGAGGTGATCAAATACCACCAAAGAAAGCTCTATTTGTGGGGAAAAATGATATAAATTTTGTTTGGGTACAGTGTGACATGACCGCGCAATTGTGATTCAAAATACGACAGCGCTGAAAGCTGAAAATTGGTCTGGGCGGGAAGTCGGGTAAGTGTCTGGTATTGAAGTGGTTAAACAGAGAAAAAGCGAGTGGCGGTGTCCTTAAAGCTCTGTCCCTACAAAGGGCAAGTGAGAGGTCAGCTCCCCATCTACTAAAGAAGCCCAATAGGAGGGCGTAACGTGTATGGGTGGGAAGAGCCTGTGATGTCACACAACAGTTATCTGAGCATCAGCGGTGAGCTAAGATCATTCAGCGCCTGTTTTTATGCTTTACTTGTAAGTTTTTATAATCCCCTGTTTTTAAAGAGAATACAAGTTTGAAAATAGAGAACACCATAGTTCTCCCCTTTTTATCTCATGTCATGTTCTAATGGATGAGGATTGAGCATAAAGGGACATTCTGAACACCTGAACTGGTATTGAGACTCTCACAGGCGGAGTGTTGTAGATGCAACTCTGTAGTGGGGTCTGATTTTGGAGGTGAGCAGGCTTTGCACTTAGAGGAGGCGGTTCACAGGATTTCCGAAAAGAATATATATATTAACTGGAGATATATGAGAGACGATTGAAAACACATATTTATATAATTTTATTTGTGTATGATTTTTTTAAGAGTGTGTATATATAATGATTTGTTCTGCACTGTATTAATAATATAACAAAAAGAGATTGGGCCTAGCTAAACAGCACTATTGAGTGCATCCATTGCTCACACAATGTGAGAGTAAATAACAGTTTTAGACCTTATACCAGGATTTACAATGTCACTCATCTATTTCTTTAAACCTTGTCATTGAGACACATCACTAGCCAGCTTTCCACTGCACACTCTCTACTTCCCCTCTAAGATAGTTGCCATATGGGTCCTTGTAAGGGACAAAATAATAAAATGTTTTTTATTCAATAGACTTCCATTGTGTTGTTGTTATGTATTTAGAGTGTTATACTGTTCTCCATTATAACATATGTTCACTTCTCTATTGTTCTTGGTAGAGATATATTCTGTAGAGATCTATTGTTTCCCTTAGGCTGGGTTCACACTATCCGACAAAAAAACGGTCCAACTTTGATCCTACCCTGCTGTGCGATTTACGGTCCTACATAGGGTCAAAGTCGGACCGTTTGTCTGTGAACAGGGATCCGACTTTGATCCCGACAATGCCAGGCACTTTGTGCTCTGGGGATTTTGAAGGGGAACTCCACGCCAAATTTAAAAAAAAAACTGGCATGGGGTCCCCCCTCCAGGAGCATGCCAGGCCCTTTGGTCTGGTATGGATTTTAAGGGGAACCCCCCACTTCGAAAAAACGGCATGGGGTCCGCCCCACAATCCATACCAGACCCTTATCCGAGCACGCAGCCCGGCAGGCCAGGAAGGGGGGTGGGGACAGGCAAGCGCCCCCCCCTCCTGGACCATACTAGACCGCGTGCTCTCAACATGGGGAGTATGGGTGCTTTGGGGCAGGGGGGCTCTGCGCCCCCCACCCCAAAGCACCTTGTCCCCATGTTGATGAGGACAAGGGCCTCTTCCCGACAACCCTGGCCATTGGTTGTCGGGGTCTGCGGGCGGGGACTTATCGGAATCTGGAAGCCCCCTTTAACAAGGGGGCCCCCAGATGCCATCCCCCCACCCTATGTAAATGAGTATGGGGTACATCGTACCCCTACCCATTTACCTGGAAAGGAATATGTACACAAAAAACCACACAGCTTTTTAAAATATTTTATTAACTCTGCTACAGCGGTCTTCTCCCCTCTCTGGCTCTTCTTTCTTCTGCTCTTTTGCGGGGTCTTTCCTCTTCTGAGGGGTCTTCTTTCTTCTCCTTCTCTGCGGCGTCTTCTGCTCTTTTGCCGGTCTTCTCCACTGTCCTCTTCCCTCTCTTCTTCTTCCCATGTTGACACGACGGGATCTCCTTCACGGATGCCCTCTCCGCTCTGTGCTGTGCCTTATATTGGCATGGGGTGTGGCCACCAGATGACATCACCCGGAGGCCCCGCCCCATATGAGGTCACATCCTGGGGGTGGAGCTGTGACATCATGTGGGGCGGGCCTCTGGGTGATGTCATCTGGTGGCCACGCCCCATGCAAATATAAGGCACAGCACAGAGCGGAGAGGGCATTCATGAAGGAGATCCTGTCGTGTCAACATGGGAAGAAGAAGAAGAGAGGGAAGAGGACAGCGGAGAAGACCGGCAAAAGAGCAGAAGACGCCGCAGAGAAGGAGAAGAAAGAAGACCCCTCAGAAGATGAAAGACCCCGCAAAAGAGCCGAAGAAAGAAGAGACAGAGAGGGGAGAAGACCGCTGGAGCAGATTTAATAAAATATTTTAAAAAGCTGTGTGTTTTTTTGTGAACATATTTCTTTCCAGGTAAATGGGTAGAGGTACGATGTACCCCATACTCATTTACATAGGGTGGGGGGCTGGCATCTGGGGGCCCCCTTGTTAAAGGGGGCTTCCAGATTCTGATAAGTTCCCGCCCGCAAACCCCGACAACCAACGGCCAGGGTTGTCGGGGAGAGGCCCTTGTCCTCATCAACATGGGGACAAGGTGCTTTGGGGTGGGGGGTGCAGAGCCCCCCCTGCCCCAAAGCACCCATACTCCCCATGTTGAGGGCACGCGGCCTGGTATGGTCCAGGAGGGGGGCGCTTGCTCCTCCCCACCCCCTTTCCTGGCCTGCCGGGCTGCGTGCTCGGATAAGGGTCTGGTATGGATTTTGGGGGGACCCCACGCTGTTTTTCGGCATGGGGTTCCCCTTAAAATCTGTACCAGACCAAAGGGCCTGGTATGCTCCTGGAGGGGGACCCCATGCCAGTTTTTTTTTTTTTAAATATGGTGTGGAGTTCCCCTTCAAGATCCCCAGAGCACAAGTCGCATGCCAAAGTCGGATCAGTGAAGACACTGATACGACTTTAATCCGACTTCAATGCCTTTCAATGGGCTGAAGTAGGATCAAAGTCTGACAAAAGTAGTACAGGAACCTTTTTCAAAGTCGGTCCGACTTTTAAAAACACATGTCGGAGCAGTTAAGAAGGCTCTCATAGGGAATCATTGCTTTTGTGACGTAATGCGACTTGTGCTCCTCATGTCGGTCTGAGAATCGGACTAGTGTGAACCCAGCCTTATTCCTGTTCCTGTTTGTTTCCTGTATGTGGTATTGCATGAGTAAAGAAGTCATATAATGCCTGTCCATGTCTATGGTACAAATACATCTTAAAGTTTCAACACTGGCGACGAGGATGGGATATTCAGTGAAGGGACACTGCAAAAAACACAGGTAATCAGCTTGGAACTTGTGTTTTAGAGACACATCTATAAATCACTCCAGCATGGCTTCTCTGGGACATATGGAGGAATTTGATGTGGCTAATCGATCCTCATGGGACTCTTATGCTGACAGGTTAGAGTTTTTCCTGGAAGCTAATAAGGTGGCCATTGCTGTGCAGAAAAGAGCGTGATACTGGGTGTTATTGGATCTAAGACTTTTGATATTACCCTCTCACAGATATCTCCTGCGAAACCCAAAGACTACTCATATGAGGACATACTGGCACTGTTAAAAAATAATTTTTCATCCACTGCATCTGAAACAGTGAGGCGTTTCCATTTTAACAGACGAAACCAACAACCGGGTGAGAGCATTGCCGAATATATTGCAGAACTGTGCAAGCTATCTGAAAATTGCAATTTTGGTGCCAGTTTAGAATCCTTGCTAAGGGACAGGCTAGTGTGTGGAGTACAAGATGAAGCACTGCAGAGGAGACTTCTAGCCAAACAGAACTTAACTTTTATTACTGCACATGAAGTGCTCACATATGAGGCTGCATACATTCATTCAAAAGAAATACAATCTGCCTCCAACAAAGATAATTCACCGTATATAAATCATGTGGCAAAGGTTAAAACAAAAGACTTTCCAACGTACACTGATGCAGTTCCATTTACAGGGAAGTGTTACAGCTGTGGCTGGAAACACAGACGTGATACATGCCGTTTTAGAAATGCAGTTTGTCACACGTGCAAACGCAGAGGTCACATAAAGACAGTCTGTCAGACTAAAGATCAGTCTATAAATGTGAATACAATACCAACAGCAGCACATTCCAATAATGCGTCAATTGTTGTCCCAAATGATGAAACCTCTACAGGTGTTTATACAAATGACTATGTGTATAAAGTGGAATACTCATCAGGACTGAATATTTACACCGAGATTGTTTTACAAGATGTTCCACGCAAAATGGAAATAGACTCAGGGTGTGAATATTTCTTGATTTCAGAAGAAACGTTTACCTCTTTATGGCCTCACAATGCTCCTTCAATAGCACCCTGTGATATCCAGTTGGTAGACTACAACAAACAAGTTGTGGAAGTTAAGGGTGCTTGCTTTGTACCAGCGAAATATGGAAATTTCAGAGAATGCTTACGCTTAATAATTACAAAGGGACAAAGAGCAGGTTTGCTGGGTAGAGGGTGGTTTGAACCCCTTTGGAATTTCATTATCGGGAGTTCATAACGTATCTCCAGTTACTCTACAGAATGTGATAGAGGACTTTAGTGCAGTCTTTGAATAAGGCCTCGGCATGTATAAAGGCCTTCCTGTTTCTCTCAAATTAGACCCTACAGTAACCCCATTTTGTATGAAACCGCGAAAAGTTGCATTAGCTCTCAGTCCAAAAATTGATGCTGAGATTACACATTTTGTGGAGCAAGGTATACTTGAACCTGTATAACACATACTAAGTGGTGTACCCCAATAGTTCCAGTATTGAAGCCAAATGGTGACGTTAGAATTTGTGCTGACTATAAATGTACGATCAACAAAGCACTGCAGGAACATCCCTATCAGATTCCAGCTGTACATGAAATTCTGACTACGTTAGCAAAAGGGAAGGTATTTGGCAAACTTGATATGGCACAAGCTTACCAACAATTACCTGTGGATGAGGACACCGCGAATGCACAAGCAATAATAACACACAAAGGAGCTTTCCGAGTAAAATGTTTGCAGTAATAGAGGACCTCTTATCTGGACTTCCAGGTGTCATACCTTATTTTGATGATGCTCTTATTGGAGTGGATTGCATTCAGTCTTTGGCTTCACAACTACAACTTGTTTTGAAATTTTCTTGATGCTGGTCTTAAACTTAAAAGTTTGTATTTGGGGTAAACAGAGTGAATTTCCATGGATACAGAATTGATGAACACGGAATTCATCCAACTGATTCTAAGGTTGAAGCCAGGCCTGTACTGGCCATCGGGACTACCGGGAGTTTCCCGGTGGGCCGATGGCTCAGTGGGCCGCTTTTTATGCAGAGTTCGGCTGGCAGCAGCGGGAGCGTGACAACAAGCAGCGGCGGCCGGCGGGGATTCGGGGAAAGTGGCCAGCGAGGGGGTCATTTACATATGAGAGGGATCTCCGCCTCTCCCCCCTCCCTGACCACTGAAGCGGAGCGGGCGTGGCCACCCCAGCGCTGCCAGAGCCTCCATTCTCCCGCCCACCTCCTCTCTGCTCCAAGAAGAGTGCGGGCCGGAGGAAGAGGACAGACGGGAGGCGAAGGCTGCCAAGGAGCAGAGCAGCAGGGGAAGCTCCGGACCAGGGGGAGACTCGGCGCTGCCGCTGCTGGCCACCAGGTACCCAGCATCACATCCACATAGCTGCCCGCACACAGCCCCCCTCCCCCTGTCTCACAGCCCCCCCCTCTGTCTCTCAGCCCCCCCTGTCTCTCAGCCCCCCTGTCTCGCAGCCCCCCTCTGTCTCACAGCCCCCCTCTGTCTCTCAGTCCCCCCTCCCCCTGTCTCACAGCCCCCCCCTGTCTCACAGCCC
>BLSH010239924.1:378239-391208 GCA_018402905.1 Glandirana rugosa
ATCCGGGGAAAATACGAGTGGGCCACCCATACACCTCTATGGGCAGGTGGATGTCAGCGGAGATGTGTCCGCTGACACCAGTCTGCCATCTGATCCATCAAGATCCACTACAATAGACGTATTGGTGATGCATTCACCATCCGTCTAGTGGATCGGATTGGACGAGATCGGATGAAAACGGACAGGTGGATCCATTTTCATCCGATCTGCCCATAGAATCCAGCAGGGAGCTGACAGGTCCATCCCTGCACATTGTGCAGAGACGGAGCGGTCATCCTTCGACTCAGCGGAGATCATCGGAGAGATCTCTCGCTGAGCTGGCGGACCCCGCTGAGCGGATCCGCTCAGTGTGAAAGGGGCCTAATACTCACCCCCTCTCTCTCACTTCCACCTATCTCACCATCTCATAATATACAATAATGGATGTGGGGGCCTTTTGGTGGGCGTGATTTTCTTTTTTGGGGGGGGTGGGGGACAGTATTTTATTCAATTAAAGTGGGCCGGTCTGGATGAAGTCCAGGGCCAAATTTTAGTCCCAGTCCAGCCCTGGTTGAAGCCATTCATAAAGCTCCAGTCCCAACAAACAAACAAGAGCTGCAAGCTTTCCTAGGGTTACTTAATTTTTACTATTCTTTTCTGCCTGACAAAGCCACTGTTGCTGAACCCCTGCATCATTTACTAGATAAAGACGTTCCATGGAAGTGGACTGACGTTCATTCTACAGCTTTCAATGCTGCAAAAAAGCGGTTATCTTCTGACAGTGTACTTGTACACTATGACTCACTCTTACCTGTGATGCTTCTCCATATGGCATTGGAGCTGTATTGAGTCAGTTAGAAACTGGTGTTGAGGCTTCTATTGCATTCTATTCAAGGACCTTTCCTTGAAAAGGAGCGGAGAAAAGCGGCGACGTCCTATGGGTTCCTGCCGACGTCATTTTACAATGACTCGGTATGGAATGGGTTAAAGAGGAACTTCATCCTCTCCCCCTAATTTTTTTTTCTGCTTCCCTGATGCTGGGATGGCCACAGTTGAGATGCTCACCCACCAGGGCCACTAGACTATTTTGCACCCTAGGCAAGACCCACTACTTGCGCCCCCCCCCCCCCCAAAGAAAATTAAAGCTTCTACCGTTTCAAAAACAATAGAAAATATTAAAACATCTAAACATGAAACTGGTAAATTTCTTTTAATTTGCACAAATACGTGCCATAAGATGCATAAGAGGTAACCCAATCGAGCAAAAAAAAAGAAAACTGCCCAATCCAGCTAACAGACAGCCCAATCCAGCAAATAAACATCCAAATATAGCAAAGACATTTCCATATAGCAAAGAGATAGACAAATCCAGCAAAGAGACATCCCCATCCAGCAAAGAGACAGCCCAATCCAGCAAAGAGGCATCCCCATCCAGCAAAGAGACAGCCCAGTCCAGCAAAGATATATCCCCATCCAGCAAGGAGACAGCCCAATCCAGCAAAGAGACAGCCCAGTCCAGTAAAGAGACATATCCATCCAGAAAAAAACACCCAAATCCAGCAGTGTGACAGGTGGGGGGCATTGTTACAGGTGGGGGGACTATGTGACAGGTGGGGGGCAGTGTGACAGGTGGGGGCCAGTGTGACAGGTGGGGGCCAGTGTGACAGGTGGTGGAGAGTGTGACAGGTGGGGGGCTCTGACAGGTGCAGAGATGTGCATATTTCTAATGTAGGTCTCTGCCAGGACACAGAGAAAACTATTGTTTTCTATGTGCTCTGTTCACCATAACATTGCTGTCAGATGAGTTTCTTTTCTGCATAGAAATATTGAACATATAGTAAATTGTCTGCAAGAGCATGGATGGAGAGGAGTAAATTCCATTGAAAGGATGAAGATCTGCTTTAAATATCAAATTAAGCAGTATAAAGCAGCAAAGCTAATGTCTGTTCAAACAGATACAAATTCCTCAAGTTGTTGGCCAGTAATATCATTGAGCCTTCTGTCATACTCTGTAAATTCTCTATAACAAGAGACTGGCAGCAATTTGTCTCACTGTTCTCATCATGAATCACGCTGAAACAGATGGAGAGTTGTGACAAGAAGCGAGCAAGCAGATAGAACTATTATAGAGCTAAAAGCGGCAAGGCAGGCAGGCTGAAGGTCGAGCAATCTTTCTGCTATAAACAGTAGTGCTGTGAGCAGCATAGTGAGACATTCCTGTGGAAAGTAGACATGTGCAATTTGTTTCGTAACTAATCAAAATTCGGCCGAATTTTGCATCTTTCAGACATTCGAATGCATCCGAATGCAAGTAACGAATTTCATTGAATACAAAAGAAATTATAGCAAAAATAACAAATTAATTCAACATGATTCGTTCATTCGTTAAAGGTCTAATGAAACAAAAGGTCAACTCAGAGTAAATCTTTCATTCCAATCAGCTGATTCATTTTTTGCTGGAGGTTGGATTACTGGCAAAGTGCATTCCTGAGAACTGAGTGAGAAGGGTGTTGTATTGTATTTGAGCATTGGAGAAGAGATATTGTCATTGTGTGTGTTAATGGGTTCAATAAACAAATGACTTTCCAAACTACGAATCGTTATCACGAATATATATATATATATACATAAATGTCGAATCTAAACAATATTCATACAAAACAAATTGATTCAGTAATGAATATCCACATGCCCTACCATGGGCCCCAGTGGGTCCATTGGACCCAGGCAACACTTTGAGAGGGCAGCACATTGAACCAAGGCCGCCTCTCCTTCTCTTCTATTTACCCAGCAAATTGACGTCCAAGTTTTTTTTTCAGCAGTTTTGTGTTTCATGATGACAACTGCCCTAGCCTGTCTATATACTACCCTAGCCTGCCCCTATACTACCCTAGCCTGTCTATATACTACCCTAGCCTGCCCCTATACTACCCTAGCCTGTCTATATACTACCCTAGCCTGTCCCTATACTACCTTAGCCTGTCTATATACTGCCCTAGCCTGTCTATATACTACTCTAGCTTGTCTATATACTACCCTAGTCTGCCCCTTTACAACCCTAGCCTGTCTATATACTGCCCTAGCCCACCCCTATACTGCACTAGCCTGCCCCATGGAATTGAACATAATGGTATGTCATATAATTTTGCATATAGACAAGGTACTGTTGCATGTAACTCTGACTTCCTGATAAATTTGATTGTATTTTTAATTATTATGATATAAAATAATGGATGTGGGGACCTTTTGGTGGGCGTGATTTTTTTTTTGGGGGGGGCAGCATTTGATTCTTGGACCCAGGCAGCACAATGTCTTGGGCCAGCCCTGCACCCCCCATTACTGGGACTGCGATGGGCATGACCAATGTGACATCGGATGTCTCAGCCCAATTATGTCAACACGTTTCACCTCTCTGGGCATAACTTGGCTTCATCAGGATGTCAATTCAGTTCAGGCAGCAGGCAGAGACATGGTCAACAAACAGGCAAAGAATCGGTCCAGGCAGATGGCAGAAATGTGGTCAATAAACAGGACAGGGTCAGTACAGGCAGCAGGCAGAGGATGCACTGCACTAGTGTGGCATAAACAGGAACACTGTTACTGGGTCCGGTGATACTGTGACACTGTACTGGTGTGGCTAGCGATACTGGACACTGTGGCTGGCTGCACTGGTATGATGACATGGCACTGGTGTGGTTAGTGATCAGGGACAATGGCTGACTCACTGGCATATGGTGTCACCATAGTGACACTGTACTGAGGTGGCTAATGATGAGGGACACTGGCTGCCTGCTCTAGTGAAACTGTACTTTGGAAAAAAAAAAGTGTTGCTGATGTCTAGGGAAACACTCTGCTCCTCTAACAGCCCATCGGTGTGAGAAGAAATAGAGTGCTGGCTACAACATACAGCCAATATGTGATAACTATGACTGTCTGTGATCTACTGTGTTCATTTAATGCAACGATCACAAAGTGCACTGCTGCACATGCTAGAAGGCGCGCACAAGCAGTTCATTCATTTCAAAATGGCGTTCTGCCCTCAGATGACAGTCATCCATCCAATTCTACTCAATGGCCGTATGGCACGTCGTTAAAGTGGAGTTCCACCCAAAAGTGGAACTTCCGCTTTAAGGGAAGGTAACCCCCTGACATGCCACAGTTGGCATGTCATTTCTTTGGGGGGGTGGGGCAGTACAGCTGCACTTCCTCTCCTGGCTCCACTGAACCGGAAGGAAGTTCACCCCCCCCCCGGCGATCTTCTGGGACACGTCACAGGTCCCAGAAGATACACCGGCCATTCACAAAGCGCAGCGCGGCTCGCACATGCGCAGTGCACGCCTGGCTTTGAAGCCAAAGCAGGGCGCCCACACTTGTGATGCCAGTGCCACACGGAGGAGGGGGAGAAGAGGAAGGCAGCGGGTGGCTGCATCGCTGGAGCCTGGGACAGATGAGTGTCTGATTCTTAAAAGTCAGCAGCTACACTTATTGTAACTTCTGACTTTTAATAGGGTGGAACTCCGCTTTAACATGCTAATTCATTTATTGAATAAAACGTTCTCTATTCATTAGTACCTTTTTTTTTTAGACCCTGTGAAATCATCACTGGACCTCTGTGCGTCTCTATGCAACACAGACAGATCATGGCTGGTGGGGGGCAGTAGGAAGCTGTAGTAATACCCACATGTGATGTTAAGTCTCCATGATTGAAAGAGCTTTCTTGCACATGGACATGTGGGTAGTGTGCAGAGGCCGAGGTGGATGAGAAGTGTATATTGTAAGAGTTCCAACAACGCGCAAACAGGACCCCCGGTCCTCTTCCAAAAAATAGAACAAGTAATGAGTGCAGCATCCTCCTAGGTTAGGCGCTAGAATTGAGGCAAACTTTGTTTTTTGCCTCTGCTGTTAGAAGTGGAGACTTAATTGTATTTTTCCTATTCTGAGTTCCGCAGCTGCAGGCTGGACCCAAAAGTGCTTTTTTTACCACTATTATTCCCTTATATTGGCTGGGAAACACTTTTTGAAAGATAAATAGTGCATTTTATATACAACTATATAGATCAAACCAAAATGAGGGACAAATGAGGAGGAAAGAGGTCCAAATCAGGGACAGCCCCTTCAAAATCAGGGACAGTTGGGAGTTATGCTAAAGGTTCATCTATTTTGACAGGAACACATACTGTATGTATAGATTAACTGAAGACAACAGAATAAACAACTAGATCCCAGAAAAAATAGTGAGTGTTCTGAGTTGAGTCTTTAAGCCACTTCCCTAACTTCCGGGTGGGAAAGTGTGCAATGGTAACATCATTTAAAATGAAAAATATTGGGACTACATGTACCATTACTCTTTGTGCTACCACGCATGCATGCCCCTGCATTCATAACATTTAAGCATTTTTTCAGATGCTGCCTGTGCCGACACTGACAGGGAGCTTGGACTACACACAGAGGACCCACCCTCTGCTCCTCCTTCAGGGGAAGTGATTGACGATGGCTTCAGAGGCAGAGCTAGGGGCTGTGCTGCACTTGTGTCTTGGGTCCCTGGGGTGCTGCTTTCCCCCCACTGTATTCTGGGGCCCCCCAGGGGCCACATTCTGATGCTCTATTATACTCTGGGCCCCAACACTGTGCTGCTCTATTATACTGTGGGCCCCAACACTGTGCTGCTCTATTATACTGTATGTTGGGGCCCTTGAGGGCCAACACTGTACTACTCTTCTATGCATTGTCTGGGACCACACTGGCTCTGCTATCAGTATATGGGGTGAGACTAGGGTTGCCACCTGTCCGGTAAGCATCCAAACAGTCCGGGTTTGGTATCATGTGTCTACCTGAAAATCAGTCTGCCTGAAACCCGGACACATTATTCAGCCTGGGCTGTGGGCATCCCTATCACACCTGGACAGCAGGGGTAACTGGGCAGCATTTACTAGAACCATTCACCTGCAGCAGCTGAATGTTGTTTTTTCCTGCTCTCGCTCCCGCCAGCACTACCGTTTCTCCTGTCCAGGTTCCTTTTCCTTCTGCTGCCCCCAGGCCCCTGTGTACTCCCCTGGTCTCCCTTCCCCCGCAACACTGCCGGTTCCCCTCCTCTCTCACTGGATACTGCAGGGGATCGTTTCAGGATGAAGCATACTTCAGCATATTTACCGGCCCCTTCCTTTTTTGAATGAACACAATGAGTGATTGGTACCGAATTTTGGAACTTTGATTTTTGTTGCAATATTTATGTTATACATTATATTACATTAGGGGCTTATGTACTTACCACTTTTACTTTCACTTTCAATGATAATGGTAAACAGGACAAATAGAGAGGTTGAATCTCCCTAACGTGGGCAAAAACAGCAATAAAAGCTGACAGATGTTCTAATCCATCTCCACTCTCTCCAAAACTAGAAAAAAATTGCCTTTAGTTGTCTTTTAACCAGTTGCCAACTGCCAGCCGTGGACTGACGGCGGGAACATGGCTCTCCTGTGCGAACCGCCGTCTCAGGAGCGAGTATTGTGGGCGCACGCTAGCTGGGGAGCCAGTGAGTGGGTGGGGCGTACTTGATGTCCGCCGGCCACCCGCAATCCTTCCCCGGCAGTGACAGAACGGGGATCCGTGTATGTAAACAACCAAAATCCCTGTTCTGACAGGGGAGAAGAGAGTGATCGTATGTTCCCTGTATATGGGAGCAATGATAACTCTCCTCCCCCAATCATCTCAGCTCCCACACGGTTAGAAACACCTAGCAGGGAACACAGTTAACCCCTTGATCGCCCCCCTAGTGTTAACCCCTTCCTGCCAGTGACATTTACACAGTAATCAGTGCATTTTCATAGCACTGATCGCTGTATAAATGCCAATGGTCCCAAAAAAGTGTCCGATATGTCCGCCGCAATGTCGCAGTACCCACTAAAAATTGCAGATCGCTGACATTACTAGTAAAAATAAATAGATAAAAACATCATAAATGAATTCTCATCCTTGTAAACGCTATAACTTGCGCAAACCAATCAATATATGCTTATTGCGATTTTTTTACCAAAAATATCAGGAAGAATATATATCGGCCTAAACTGATGAATAAATTAGTTTTTATATATATATATTTGGATATGTATTATTGCAAAAATTAACAAATATTGTTTTATTTTCAAAATTGTCGCTCTTTGCGTATAACGCAAAAAATAAAAACTGCAGAGGTGATCAAATACCACCCATAGAAAGCTCTATTTGTGGAAACAAAAGGACGTCAATTTTGTTTGGGTACAATGTTGCACGATCGCACAATTGTCAGTTAAAGCGACGCAGTGCCAAATCACAAAAAGTGTTCTGGTCA
This sequence comes from Glandirana rugosa, assembly GCA_018402905.1. Classification (NCBI taxonomy): domain Eukaryota; kingdom Metazoa; phylum Chordata; class Amphibia; order Anura; family Ranidae; genus Glandirana; species Glandirana rugosa. The sequence goes on from BLSH010239924.1 coordinate 385,547, forward strand.
GGAAGGGGGTAAATCCTTCCAGGGCTGAAGTGGTTAAGCTATATTCCATGACCACTCATACAGAGGTGACCATTACAATACACTGGTTTTGAAACAATTGGTTGATTTTTTGATACACGAGTTACAATGTCCAGTACACAATCAGTCCAAACTTTGAAAAAGTCTAACACGTGTGGTATCCCAAACTTGGGAGGAGTAGCAGAATGTTTTAGGATTTAATTCTAAGTATGCCCATACTATGGGTAAAAGAAATCCTATTAAACTGGCAACTTTAAAAGATTCACCATGCCTCTTATATGGTCATTTTGAAAGTGTTTCCACTGTCCTGGTGCTCCAGATCCAGGACCTCCAAAAATGTTATAGGTAGTCAGGGGATTAGATGCCTAAAGGTGCTCCTTGGATTTTGGAGTTACATTTTGAATATTTATTAGAGGGATTTCATGGCACTTTGTACATTTAACAATTAAACACTAGATGGCAATAGGCTCCTTTGGCACATACAGTATGCTTTGACAGATATCTGTGCAATACATGGAGCAGGATGTGTTTTGTTTTGTATTCACAGTTTATAGGAAAATGCTAACTTTATAACATTATAACAGTAATCCATTAATCAAGGTCCTCCTCACACTCATAGCTGCATATTAAATCTAATAATGAATGTACCATATACAATAGTCAGTGTGGGAGTCACTGGTATAGTTGAAACTACAATTGTCTCAAATAATTAAACAAACCTAGCTATGACTGCTGAACCCCTCTGAATATGTGACAAAAATGTAGAGAACACCCCAAGGTGTTTAAACACATATACAAAAATGTATTTATTTTATTTACAAACCCCTATTAAAATGAAAAGCAAACAAAAAAAAATTAAATTCTTGGCCAAGAATGGTAAATCAAGGAAACACTGCTACAACTGGTCAGTAGATAAGTTCCTAATGTAATATAATGTATAACATAAATATTACAACAAAAATCAAAGTACCAAAATTCAAAAAAGATGATAGTCCACAAGATCCATAATAATAAACAGTAAGTAAATAGTAAGTAATATATTTCATGACGAATAGGAAAAAAAATCCAGTTTTCTCTTACGTTCATTGAAGGACACAGACCGGCATCATTCTTGACCATAGGGACATCCCAAAACAGTGAATAATTGAGGGGTTGGTAACCAGGAGCAAAACACGCAACCCAGAAGAAGAACCTCAAGCAGCTACCTGTAAAACCTTGCAGCTAAAATACACATCTGAGGATGCCAAAATATCAGCCTTGTAATACTTGGTATTGGTATTTTGGTAATTACTTTCTTCTTCTTTTTTTCTTCTCCCTAGTTATTTTCTTCTTTTTCTTTTCTTTCAGGTTGGAGATATGTATTAGATATTTAGACATCTGTATATGACCTTTGAGTACTTTTTTGTGGGTTGCAGCCTTTTTCAAGGCTTGGTTCCTGGGGCCTTTCCACAGGTATGTGCCCCCTGGATGGTGCGATGGTGGTCTCCATATTGCGATAATGGTAAGTTTGTAGGGGGGTTTTCTTCTTACCCGCTGTTTAGGACAGGGCAATGAGTTTTTGTGATGTTAGGCTGTATGTTGTTTCCCTTTGGGGACTTTTTCACTATATAATGCTTGTATTTTTTTCTTAGTACAAGATTATTACAACATTGATGGAACAATTCTGTAAAAATGATACATATGGTCCCGATGAAGCAGGGTGGCCCACAAAACGTGTATACAGATTTGTAGCATCTTTATCATCACATATGACATCCTGTTCATTGTTTTTAATAGCTATGGTATACTGTATGCCTGAGGCATAGGCGTGCACATGGGGTGTGGCAGATGTGCCTGGGCACACCTTAATCACCCAGTGTAGCACAGATTCCCCCTGCTGATATTTCTCCAAAGCCCCCAACAGGGCTCCTAAAAAAGTGAAAAAATAATCTAAAAATAAAATTGTAAAAAATAATACAAAAGTAAAATAATAAACAACTACTGACACCAACCTCTGTCCTACTGACATGTCCACTGCCCTAACACTGTCCATGCTGTAATACATTTTAATTTTTTTTTTTTACATTATAAGAGTGTGTGTGCATATAAACATATATTACACATACTGTAGTGTACACACACACACACACACACACACACACACACACACACACACACACACATGTTTGAGCTTTAGGGTGCACACCCTAATGCAATTGGCTGTGCACACCTATGGCCTGAGGGCAATTTTATATATGTATCCTGTTTTAAATAACATTTTGTTTGTTTTTAAGGTTATTTCAGCTTGTTCTTTTTGACTCCTGGCAGAATATTAAAAGTCCCACTTACCTATTTCTTTACTCTATTCAAAAGGCAAAGCTGCCAGCTCCCAGCGAACAGAAGAAATAGCCACCAAAAAGGGGACCTTTTTGTGAAAGAGTTAAGAGGAAGATCTCTAGTATCCTGTCCAGAGCACTGCAACTTCCCACCTTAGAAGCGGACATCTGCAGCCAGCTACTCCAGCACTCATGCCACTCTCTGCTTTCACACTATCTCCACCTTTAGAAGGGTTGGGTAGAAGGTGCAAGAGAGGCCTCCACAATCTTCACCAGGTACGTGAGAGACTGGATCCCGACTGGTCATCACCAAAGATGCTCCATCCAGTGAGCATAAGAAAGCCTGATCACATGTAGTTCTAGGAAATTGATAGGCAGCCGAGACTCCTCCGAACAGACTGGCATCCATTATGACCTGTCAGGGCTGGTCTCTCAGCCCTCCCTTCTTAGTGCTCAGGTTGCTCAGCTGTCGGTTAACTGCCAGCACTCATCATTCCACAGTGGCTCACCTGGTGATCATTTCCTGCTCGTCAGTCCAGCCTACAGGCAGCCCCTTCTGGCTATTTAAACAGCCTGGTTCATTCCTTGGGTGCTTATGCCTTGGTCAAACATATCTGGAAACTCTCTGCTGTGTTACTGTTGAAGACTTGCCTAGGTGATGTCCCTTCTGGTTCCTGATCCTGTCTACTGCTTCCGATTACACTGATCTCTGGCTTCCTGACTTAGTGGCTTGTTCTGACTACACACTTTGGCTACCGTACCCTGGCTATGTTTTGACTATGTTTACTATTTGTACCATTTTTACCATTATATTAAAAGGTGTGATTTTAACTGCATTTTCTGTCTCCGTGTGATTGATGGTTCCTGACAGTAGGCTTAGGCCGTGAATTCAGAGGATGCAGGCAATTCACCTAGTGGTAATATTTTTTCCAGATTGAATGAGCAGGACCACCCCTTGGATCAGTATGCCATAGCGTTACAGACGCTCCTAATTCGCACTGCTCACCTGGATCCTTCCACGGAGGCTGTTTCGGTACAACCTGTATGGCAATCCGTCCCTGCTGCTCCTTCAGTCTCTGTGCAGGCACCCGCCTTGAATATTACCTCTATAACAGGTATGTCTGGTTCCGATCCACTTCCCCAGCAATTTGGGGGTAATCCAGTTCAATGCAGAGGGTTCCTCAACCAGGTTGGGACATACTTTGAGATGCTGCCCCAGGCATTCCCCACGGACAGAAGCAAAGTAGGCTTTATTATTTCTTTGCTTTCTGATAGAGCCTGGGCATGGGTAAACCCTCTATGGGAGAAGCAAAGACCCTTTGTCCTGAGTTACCGTGAGTTTGTGGCTTTCTTTAAAAAGGTATTTGACGTTCCCGCACGCTCCACTTCTGCTGCCAAGAGCCTCATGTCCATCAAGCAGAGTACGAGAACTGTTGCCGCTTACGCCATTGAATTCCATACTCTGGCAGCAGAGGTTGGGTGGAACAATGGGGCCCTCATGACTGCTTTTTCTCATGGACTCTAGCATAATATCAAAGATGAGATAGCAGCCCGAGACATACCTACAGATCTGGAGAAGTTAATCACGTTTGCCATTCTCTTTGCCTCCAGACTCCGAGAGAAACCTTTCTTTAAGGAGCGCTTGGGGAAGACTCCTATGCATTTGGCTCTGAGCTTTGCAGCCCCACCCTTGCCATTCCGTTGCTTATGGAATTATTTGACCGCCTCAAAGGAGCAACGATTTTCAGGAAACTCGATCTGACAAATGGAAAACTGCGTTTTAATACCAGGACAGGCCATTCCAAATACCTCGTAATGCCGTTTGGTCTTTGCAACACTCCTGCAGTTTTTCAGGAATTCATCAACAATGCTCTCAGAGATATGTTGCAGCAATGTGTGGTGGTTGATCTTGATGATATCCTCATATATTATAAAACCCTAGAGAGCCACCACACAGATGTCTTCCATGTGCTACAGAGTCTGAGAGATAATAACCTGTATTGTAAGTTGGAGAAGTGCGAGATCCATAGTGAACAGGTTAAATTTCTGGGTTATGTCATTTTTATTGCCGTTTTTTTCAATGGACCCAGAGAAACTACCTGCAATTCTACAGTGGCCTCGACCTGTAGGTCTACATCCACTACAACGTTTTCTTGGCTTTGCCAATTATTATCGGAAATGTATTCGGGAACTTCTCTTCTCTGGTCAAACCCCAGACTGATATGACCAGAAAGGATGGTAACCCACAGAATTGGTCTCCGGATTCCATTAATGCCTTTGAGTCTCTCAAGGCTGCCTTTGTTTCAGCTCCTGTGCTGGCACATTGTCAGGTCACCTGACACCGGGTGACAGGTATGACCGCTGGGGTTAGGGGCAAACCGCTAAGGTTGTGGACCCTTAGCTGACTGCTGCGAATGGAGCTCTGGGTGGTGCAGGTCCACTGGAGCACTGATACAGATACACAGGGAGCTAGAGCATAGGTTTCCCCAGGGCGTGGAGTCTAAGAGCCAGCAGATTTTAACCAGTAGGCTTGTGCAATTTGTTTTGTTCCGAATTTCGTTTTTACCGAATATTGCAAAATTCGGCAATTCGGACGAATTCCGAATTCCGAATTTTCAATTTCCGAATTTTTCCGAATTTTCGTTTTTCCGAATCGTGGTAATTCCGAAATTCGCGGTAATTCGGCAATTTCGTTAATTCGGAAATTCGGCAATTGGAACAGCCGAAAATCCGAAATTCGTAAATCCGAAAATTGGAAAAAACTAAGAATATTTGAAATAATAACTAACTAATAACTATTAAATTATAGGTATTGGAATTTCCTTGAAAGTTTGGCTGTTAATGAACTTAAATATGAAATTTAGCATTAATAGTCATACTTTCAAGAAAATTTCAATACCTATATTTAATAGTTATTTATTATTATTTCAAATATTCTTTTTTATTTCCGAATTTCCGAAATTCGGAAATAAGGAAGAACATTTGAAATAATAAGTTATTAATTTATTATTTTTACTTATTATATATTATAATAAGCTATTATTATTTCAAATGGTTTTCCTTATTTCCGACTTTTGCAGTGTGTGACTGTATATATGCATACTGTATGTATGTGTGTGTGTGTGTGTGTGCATACTGGGTGTGTATATATTGTGTGTATATTGGATGTATATTGTGTGTTTACATACAATATAAGCACAGTATGTATACACCCAGACACCCAGTATGCACACACACATACATACAGTATGCATATATACAGTCACACACTGCAAAGGTCAGAAATAAGGAAGAACATTTGAAATAATAATAGCTTATTATAATTCATA
>BLSH010239924.1:400776-414449 GCA_018402905.1 Glandirana rugosa
GGTCCAAATGAGTGTAAAGTATAGAGCCAGAGTCACACCGTGGGCGACCCTTACTCCCGTCGAAGAGACAGAAAGGGAGAGGTTAGTATACTATACAGTGTACTGTTCACCTCTGTTCCTCTTCCGTCGGACGGGAGTGAAGGGTCACCGTAACTCGACTCTGACCCCACACAAAAGTCGTCCACAGGAGAAAGAAGACGGGTGTCATTCATATACATCCGTTATACAACGGAGGAGTGGTGCACTTGTCATGTGACATATCATATGATTGGAGAGGGAAAGACAGAGAAGCTGCCCTCATTCCCAGCGGGTGCCACACTGAGACCGAGATATGAAATGTGAGTAAACCTGGGGGGGGGGACGCAGTTTGTCATCTTTGCCCAGGGAGCCGGATGACCTTGTCCCGGCACTATCGTAAGGAATCTGTCCTGGGGATGGAGCCACTCTCTGCCTCTGCCTTCTCCCCTGCAGGTTGCCTATCCGCTCACCCCCCAGCCCGCGAATGCTTTGCTTTGCAGTCATTGATTGCTAGGACTGCCGGTGTCCTAGCAACCAATGATACATTTGTCGCTGTGCACACACACATGGGATTTTCTTAGAGTCATTCTACCTCCCAGGCAGCGCCACAGCAGACACACTTGGCCGGTTCCCTCCCTAATTCTGGCCGGTTCCCACTCACACAGCGGCTCCAGTGAGTGTCCCTCCTGCTGGTAAGGCATAGACAATACAACAGAATGGGATGCTAAAAGGGGGGTCTCTCTCTAATAGAGGTCTCTATGGGGGAGGGGGCACTCTAAACTAATGAGGATCTCTAAGTGTTCTTGCTCGGGTTTGGCTTGAAGAAAAGGTGGCAACCCTAGTCCTACCTCTGAGAGCGCTATGCATCCTTGTGGCTACTTTTCTAAGAAATTGTCTCCTGCTGAATTATGAGATTGGGGACAGAGAATTGATAGCTATCATTTTAGCTGTAAAAAAGAATGGAGGCATCTCCTTGAAGGTACCACTGTGACGATCCTCATTTTGACTGACCATAAGAATCTCACATTCTTGTCTGAGGCAAAACGCTTATCTCCGAGAATGCGTGATGGACTCTTTTTATGTCAAGCTTCAATTAGATGCATTGTCGAACAACTTTTCTCTGCTTCCAGGATGGAGTCGGTTCCTACTCCTGTGATACCTTCTGATCGTATTCTGGTCACTGTTCGTACTCGTCTCACTTCACCTTTGAGTGACAGAATTCTTGCCGCTTGGATCCATTCTCCTGCCAAGAAACTTGGTGACCGCTGCTTTGTCCCTGAGAATCTCTACACCACTTTGCTCCAGACTTACCATTCTCCCAAGGCAGCTGGCCACCCAGGGAAGAATCAACTAATTTGGGCTATTTCTCAACAATCCTGGTGGCCTAGTCTACCTGCTGATGTGACCAGCTTTGTAGCTGCTTGTTCCGTGTGTGCTCAGTGTAAGACACCACAACACCTTCCAGTGGGCCACCTACTACCCATACCCAATGGAAAGAGGCCTTGGACCCACCTGTCTATGGATTTTATTGTGGAGTTACCCAACTCAAAGGGCAACACAATTATTATCGTGGTGTTTTACCGGTTCTCGAAAAAGCCTCATTGTATTCCAGTGGAGAAGTTGCCCACATCCAAAGAACTGACATCCATTTTTGCTCGAGAGATTTTTTGGTTACATGGGCAACCCAAGGTTATCATCTCGGATAGGGGTAGCCAGTTTGTCTCCAGGTTTTGGCGAGCCTTTTGTGCATAGTTAGGAATTCAGCTTTCCTTCTCTTCTGCATATCATCCACAGTCCAATGGGGCCGCAGAATGAGCCAACCAAGCCTTGGAGCAGTTTCTACGTTGCTATATTTCCGACCACCATAACAATTGGTCAGACCTCTTACCTTGGGTGGAGTTTGCTCACAATAGTGCCATCAATACCGCTTCCCGATTGTCTCAGTTTATGGCGAATTATGGTTTCCGATCATCCATGTTGCCTGACTCTTGATCCTCAAAGAATTATTGCATTAGAGGAGCATCTCCATGATCTTCGTTCCACTTGGGTGCAGGTCCAAGAGTCCTTGGGATGTGCCAGTGAGAGGTACAGACTCCATGCTGACCGCAGACGCCTACCTGCTCCTTCCTACCAGGTTGGGGAGAGAGTCTGGCTGTCATTTCGTAACCTCTGACTCCGTGTTCCCTTACTGAAACTGACACCACGCTTTATTGGGCCTTTCTGTATTCTCCTTAGAATCAACCTAGTAGCTTATGCATTAGACCTTCCTTCTAAGGTGCGTATTTCGAATGTATTCCATGTCTCCTTATTAAAACCTTAGTTGTGCAACCGTTTCACCCCCTCGGTACCACGTCTTGGCCTGGTTCAGGTTGAGAACCATGAAGAGTATGAGATACAATCCATTGTTGACTCCCGTAGGTTCCGTAGGCGCATACAGTACCTGGTTCATTGGAAAGGGTATGGTCCGGAGGAACGTTCTTGGGTCGCATCTTCAGATGTACATGCCCCTGTCCTCCTCCGTGCTTTCAATAGACGTTTTCCCTTTCGAGGGGGAGGGGTCGTTGAGAAGGGGGTACTGTCAGGGCTGGTCTCTCAGCCCTCCCTTCTCATTGCTCAGGTTGCTCAGCTGTCAGTTAACTGCCAGCCCTCATCATTCCACAGTGGCTCACCTGGTAATCATTTCCTGCTCGTCAGTGCAGCCTACACCCAGCCCCTTCTGGCTATTTACACTGCCTGGTTCATTCCTTGGGTGCCTTCACTTTGGTCAAACATATCTGCAGGGCCGGCACCAGCATAAGGCAGCCCAAGCGGCCGCCTTTGGGCACCAGGAGAGGGGGTCGCCAAATCCAGAGGTTCCTTAAGACATTCTTATCCTGGCGCTGGACCTGCTAACACCTTTTTTTCAGCTCACAGCGGCAGACATGGCGTGCATGGTGACACAGGCAGCACAGCCCCGGGCGCTGTGAATTTCAGCGGCTGCCTCCACACACTTCCATCCGCTCTCCCGGCCCCTCCTACTCCTCCCCTCTTTCAGATGCAGGGCAGACGATGCCATGGCCCTTTGTTTCCTTAACACTCCCTTTGCTCTCTCCAACCCGCCCTATGAGCAATCCCCTCCCACCTCTAGTCCAGCACAGAGACAAATCACCGCTCAGCTGGAGGTGAGTGAGATGAGAGAGAGCCCGGGAGAAGCCAAGTCTGGCCAGGGGGAGGAGCTTAGTCAGACCAGGGAGCGGGTCCAGCAGGCACATGATCTGGCATGGTATGGATTACAACCCTCAGTGGAAGGTAGGACATGGCGTATGTGTCTCATCCTGACTGTCTGTTCTGATTGTAGAGTCTGCTGCATGTACATCAAGGGGACCCTCCAGAGGTTAACACATGAGGAATAGATGTGAACAGAGATGTGCCCAGATGTATGTGCCCTGATGTATGTGTCCCATGTACCCTGATGTGCCCTGATGTATGCACCCTGATGTATGTGCCCCATGTGCCCTGATGTATGCACCCTATGTGCCGTGATGTATGCACCTTGATGTGTCCCATGTGCCTTGATGTATGGGCCCTGATGTGTCCCATGTGCCCCAATGCCCTGATGAGTCCAATGTGCCCTGATATATGCGCCCTGATGTGTCTCATGTGCCCCAATACCCTGATGTGCCCCATGTGCCCTAATTTGCTGTACCCTTATGTGCTGTGCCCTGATGTGCTGTGCGCTGTACCCTGTTTCCTGATGTGCTGTGCCCTGGGCTGGTCTGGATGAAGTCCAGGGCCAAATTTTTGTCTCAGTTCAGCCCTAACAGAAAAGGGGAAATAAAGCAAGGGAAAAAGAGATGGGGACAGTTAACTGCTTCAATACAATGCACTTAGAACACTTCCCTACCAGACCAATTTTTCAGCTTTCAGCGCTGTTGCATTTTGATGTACCCAAACAAAATTTTTATCATTTTGTTCCCACAAATAGAGCTTTCTTTTGGTGGTATTTGATCACCCCTGGGGTTTTTACTTTTTGCGCTACAAATAAAAAAAGACCGAAAATTTTGAAAAAAAAAATGTTTTTTCTTTTTTTTTCCGTCAAAAACTTTGTAAATAAGTACTATTATATATAATATAATATATATATCATTTTTCCTCCTTCACTGATGGGCACTGATGAGGCTGTACTGATTGGCATTGATGAGGCGGCACTGGTGAGGTGGCACTGATGAAGTGGTATTTATATGCAGCACTGATGTGCACTGATAGGCGGCACAGATAAGCAGCAGTGACTGAACTGATAGGTGACGCTGATGGGCACTGATAAGCGGCACTAATGGGCACTCATAGACGGCATTGATGGCCACTGATAGGTGGCACTGGCCACTGATAAGTGGCACTGATAGGCGGCACTGGTATTGCAGCATCTATAGGGATGGCACTGGCAAGCATCACAGATTGGCACAGCGCCATCCCTATTGGGCATTGTCTGCCCTTACCTGGTGGTCTAGGATAGCATCCCTGGTGGTCCCTGGGTGGCATCCATGTCTAGCCTCCCTGGTGGTCTAGTGTGGCAATCCGAGGGGGGGCTGCAGTGATAAACAATCAGCAGACGGGAGAGCCGCCAATTGTCTCTCCTCTACTTGCGTCTGTCAGTGCGAGTGGAGGAAAAGCCGATAAACGATTACACTGTGATCAGCTGTGATTCGTCACGGCTGATCACATGATAAAAGGCTTCTGACAAAAGCCCATTGCCTAGATCTGAGATGCGGTGTGTCAGACTGGTCAGTTTACATGCTTCCATCATCCGCTGTGTCTCCTCTCTGCTCTCCTCTGTCCTCTCAGCCCCTCCCCTGCCTGTCTGTCAGCTCCAGACACTGGACACCAGACACTCCAACCCCTCCTTCTTCTTAAAAACAATATCATCTGTATACCATCCCATCTGTTATATAACGCTGTGTCCCAGTGCCTGTTCTGTATAAAAAAATGTTGATTTCTACCTTATCTTAGAGAATCTCCCGACGCTCACGTGACTCCTCGGCTCTCTGCTCCTCTTCTCCCCTCCTCCCGGCTGATGTCAGCAGGGGATCCTCGGCCCCGCCCACTATAGCTGTGGAGAGGAGAGAGCCGAAGGGTCACGTGAGTGCCGGGAGACGCTCTAAGATAAGGATGAAATCGTAATTTTTTTATACAGCACAGGCACTGGGACACATAGCATTATATAAATAAAGTTTTGCACCACAGTGAGCAAGCCTTATGTGAAGAAGCCAAATTATAGTACACTCAGGCCAAAATTAACAATTTTTTTTAGATAAAGTCTGGTGTCTCTTCCGCAGACTTTGGATAGAAGTAACAGGTGCAGAAAAATTGGGCTTTGGGTGTTCGTGGTCCCTTCACACCGTAACCCTACAGGGGTACTCTTGAAAAAAATCTGTTTATTTTTCATACTCAGCTTTCAATAACCTCAAAAAAAATAATTTCAATTATCTCAAAAGAGAAGTTTTAAAATACATTTAGAAAACTAATTTAGAAATTGCTTTATTTTCTCATCTCACCATCTTCTTCCTTCTCTTCTACTTCTCGTATATACAATACATTGTAACACCTTATTAGAACTTCTCCATGATGTCCAGACAATGCCCCATCAATATACTCTTCTGTATTGACGAGCTGCATGTTCATGTAGCCATCCACAGAGACCAGGTATCCTTTGTATTCCAAATCCCACTTTCACCACTACTGGCTTACCAGTAAGGACTTAAGGAATGGTTTGGGGTTTAGTGGCAAACTCATTCTGCCCGTGGATAAATAGACAAAAGCCGCTACAGAGGAGACAAATCCTGGACTGTCACCCGTGTTCCCGTGGGTGCCGGCTCGGCATGCAAACCATAGATCAATGAAAACAAATTCCAGGTAGCCGCACTCCAAATGATGCTTCTTTTATTGTAAATGAAAGTCCATACAGTACAATAATAGGGCAAAAGCTGACGCATTTCACGCCCCTCTCACGGGCGCTTACTCAAGCATCATTTGGAGTGTGGCTACCTGGAATTTGTTTTCATTAAACTCATTCTTGCCGCTGAAGCCGCCGCTGATCTACAGACCGGTGAAAGGAAAAAAGGGATTTTATTGAAACTTACCGTAAAATCCTTTTCTCCGAGTTCACTGACAGATGCAGCTCTTCATTGACTTGTGGGGTTTATGCTTGTCCCACTAGGAGTTAACTAGGCAGGGAAAAGAACAGCTGGGCCCTCCCATGGGGCCGTCCTCTCTTCCCACATAAACCGTCCACATAGCATAGCTCAGCAGTTTGTTCACAAGCCGTACCAAAAACAGCACAGAGGGGTGGGTGCTGCGTCTGTCAGTGAACTCGGAGAAAAGGATTTTATGGTAAGTTTTAATAAAATCCCTTTTTCTCCTACGTTCACTGACAGATGCAGCCCTTCATTGACTTGTGGGGATGTCCCAAAGCTGTGTCAAAAAGAGGGGTGGGCAAACGATAACAACTGTACCCAACAGAACCTCTTAAGGAAGCGTACAAACACGCCTACACTACCGCCTGCAAAACTTTGCAGCCAAAAGCAGCATCCGAAGATGCTAACACATCAACCTAATAAAACTTAGTGAAAGTGTGTACCGAGGCCCAAGTGGCTGCCTTGCACACCTGTGACACCGAGGCCTGATATCTGAAAGCCCAGGAAGTGCTAACCGCCCGGGTAGAGTGAGCCGTGACCGGAAAGGGGGGCACCTTGCCCCAAACAGAAAATGCGTGGGTCACGGTCTGTCTAATCCAACGAGAGATAGTAGCTGACGAGGCCGCCAAACATTTGCGCAGACCCTCTGTCAGCACAAATAAGGCATCAGACTTCCGAAAAGAAGCTGTAGCAGCTAAATACATTCGTAAGGCCCTCACTACGTCCAAGGCATGCAACTCAATTTCTTTTAGGTGCGATGGACATGGGCACAATGAAGAAAGAACAAATAGCTTCGTTAATGTGGAAAGAAGAAACCACCTTCGGAAGAAACGAAGGAGAGGGTCGCAAGACCGCCTTGTCCTTGTGTAGGACTAGGTAGGGAGACATGCACGACAGTGCTGCCAACTCAGACACCCGTCTGGCGGAAGTGATGGCTACCAAAAAGGCCACCTTCTGCTACAGCAGCTGTAAGGAAATCTCCCTGATTTTTTCATAGGGCGGTTTCTGAAGTACAGAAAGCTCCAAATTCAAATCCCACGGGGCCATCACCCGAGGCGCCACATGTCGCACACCTTGTACAAATGTACGAATGTACGAATCAGTGAGTGCGAAGCCAAAGGTCTCTGAAAGAGAATCGCCAGAGCCGATATCTGGCCCTTGAGAGTACTCAAGGCCAGTTTTTTGTTCAGGCTGCAAAAAAGCCAGGACCCTAGACACCACATAAGAGCGAGGGTCTTGCCCCTCCGCCTCGCATCAAGCTATGTAAGCGTTCCTGGTGCGGTGGTATATCTTGCGAGAAGTACACTTGCGAGCTTTTAGCAAGGTAGGGATCACGGAGTCAGCGACTCCCCTGTCCCTCAGTACCTGGGACTCAATAGCCAGGCCGTCAAAGCCAGCGAGGGTAAAGCAGGGTGCAAGACGGGCCCGAGACTGTAGATCGTCTCGCAGTGGGAGCCGCCAGGGAGCATCTGCCACCATTCGCACCACGTCGGCGTACCACGTGCACCGAGGCCAATCTGGAGCCACCAGGATGATTGGTATCCCCTCCGCTACTACCCTGCGTATCAATCGTGGTAGAAGTTTTATCGGAGGGAAGGCGTACAGAAGGCGGTAACGGCCCCAGGGGGCCACCAGAGCGTCCGTGGTCACTGCCAACGGATCCTTCATTCTGGACACAAAGTTCTTCACCTTGTGATTGAACCGAGACGCCATGAGATCCACGTCTGGCGTCCCCCATCTGTGGCAAATCTGGTTGAACACCTCCGGGTGGAGAGACCACTCTCCCGGGTCCAGCGTCTGGCGACTGTGAAAGTTCACCTGCCAGTTTTCTACGCCTGGAATGTAAATGGTGGAGATTGCCGGAACGCGGAGTTCCGCCCAACGTAGTATCAGGGCTGCCTCCGCCGCAGCTGCTGGACTTCTCGTGCCACCCTGTGGCATTGTCAGACGACCCCGCAACCTCACTGTCCAGTGAGATAGACATAATCTGATTGCTCTCAGCTCCAGCACATTGATGGGGAGATGAGCTTCCTGTGTCGACCAACGGCCCTGGGCAGAAAGATGTCCCAGGACCCTGCCCCAGCCCGAAAGGCTGGCATCCGTGGTGACAATCACCCACCGAAGAGGCAGGAACGACTTCCCCTGAGTCAACGCCGAGTCCCGAAGCCACCAGGTCAGAGACGCTCTGGTCTGGGAGTTCAGGCTGATCAGAAGGTCCAAGGACCGGGGAGACCTGCCCACCGAGATAGGATTGCTCGCTGAAGAAGCCGAGTATGACTCTGGGCGTAACGTATCGCCTCGAAAGTTGAGACCATGAGCCCCAGCACCCGCATACAGAATCGTAATGAAGACCGACGGTGTGACAGTAGGGACCGCACCGCGGACTGCAGCAGTGTTGGCAACCTACCAGATTGAAATTTACTGGCACAACACCCAAAATTTACTGGCACAGCCACGTTTTTACTGACATTTAACAAAAGTTACAAAATTACAGTTTTCAGTGCAAATTTCAGTATTTAGGCTACAAGCAATTACACTATGCAAATAGCAATGTGATTTAATGTAGACAGCAAGGTAAAAAAAAACATATTTCTGTTATTTTCAATATAATAAGGGCAGATTATTTAGTCAATCAGTTTTGTCACCTATGTCAAATTGTAGAGATTTCCTGTTAATTTCTGTTCCATAACCACCACAGAAAGTGAGGTGAAATACCTGGTAGCCACTAGGATCACCAGAATTTATGTCCCCACTTCTAAAGACTTCCTGTCTCCATCACCTCCACCCCTCATCTCCATCACACCATCCCCCCGTCTCCATCCCTCCATCACCTCTTGTCTCCATCACACAATCCCCCCATCACTTCCTGTCACCATCCCTCCATCTCCATCACCATTGCCTCCTGTTTCCATTACACCATCCTTCCATTACCTCCTGCCACTTATCCAGTGCACACTGCACTCATACAGTGCACACTCACACTAAGAGGGAGAGACTCCTGCAGCCTGGCTCGCGGCTGTCTGTCAGAGTGAGCAGAGACAGTGTGGGTGTCAAACAGTCACACACGCACTGTCCCGACTTTTTGGCTGGCATGAAGAGGAAGTGTACTGCACTCACCACTGTCACCAGGAGGGCTGCAGGGTCAGCCAAAGCAGGGATGCAGGCAAGAATCAGGAGGATCCATCCATCCGGAGTGTCTGCTCCGGTCAGGTGCTGGCTGGCGGTGGTGTGGCGGGAAAATGCAGTAACCTTATTTGAGGGCGGATGGGCTGGGCAGAGGCACTAGCTGGCAGCAGGAGGAGTGGTCGTCCAACTCGTCTCAGAGTCAGGATCGGATCTTCTCACTCGCTGCTCGGGATTTCTGTAATTGCACATGCGCAGCTCTGACTGGAGCCGATGGCCGCCGTTTTCACTGGCACTTTTCAGCTGCTACGGACTTTTACGGACACCTGAAAAACTGCCCTGTTTTTACGGGCTGTCCATAAATTTATGGATGGCTGGCAACACTGGACTGCAGCGACAGCAACTTGGCCGGATGGAGGAACACCTTCGCCTGCTCTGTGTCCAGAATCAGACCCAGGTACTCTAGGAAACGAGATGGAGAGATCGTCGATTTCTGCAGGTTGAGCAACCAGCCGAAGTCCTGCAGCGAAGTCATGGTGATTCTCACATTGGACAGCCCCGAAGAGGGCCTCCGGGCGTGCCTGCGGGAGCCCTAAGTTCGATGGGAAGAACCTGTCTGGGGGTAGTGTCGAACTCTATCCTGTACCCGGTGGACACTACTTCCTGGACCCACCGGTTGGGAATGCGAGCAAGCCACCGGTCTACGAATCCCAGCAGACGTCCCCCCACCCGAAGCCCAGGCGGAGGCAGCCCATCAGGCTGAGGAGGGCTTGTCCACCGCCTTTTTGGTTTAGCGCTGCCA
Source organism: Glandirana rugosa (assembly GCA_018402905.1). NCBI lineage: Eukaryota > Metazoa > Chordata > Amphibia > Anura > Ranidae > Glandirana > Glandirana rugosa. Next base: position 410,890 of record BLSH010239924.1, read on the forward strand.
CTGTCGTTTTCCGGCCCCTGCAGCGGCCTTACTGGAACGGGCCCCTTTTCCGGCTGCTCCCGGGGCGTGAAAAAACCTCTTCTGACCCGAGGGAGGGGGCCCCTGTCTACGGCGAAACTCCCGTCTCCGGGGCTCTGGGAGGAAAGTGCTCTTACCTCCTGTGAAATCCTTAATGATCTCATCCAGTCGTGGACCGAATAGCCATCCACCCTGAAAAGGGAGGTCTGCGAGACCTTTTTTGGACGCATGGTCCCGGGACCATGAGCGTAACCAAACAACCAGTCTGAGGATGACGGCAAAAACCGCCATTCTGGACAACATAAGCAGTAAATCCACGGCTGCGTCACAAAGGTACTTAAAGCCCTGATGCAAAAAGTCTTTCTATCAGCCGGGTCCTTGAAGGAAGGGGCCCCTTCCAGCGGAATGGTCTTCGCCTTATTCAGGCGAGCTATCGATGGGTCCACCACAGGCGACTCCCATTTTTTCAGAAAGCTTTCCTCAAAGGGATAGCGAGCGGCAAACCGTTTGGACAGCGAAAAAGAATGCTGCGGACACTGCCAGTCACGATAAAGCAAATTATCAAAAAATTGATCATAAGGATAAGCCTTGGGGGCCCTGGGAGGCCTGGTGGACCCACACACATAGGTAGAGGTCTGCGATTTGCCATCTTGGCTTAGTCGCAGAGGTGCGAATTCCAGAAATAATGGCGGAAACCAGTGCTTTTTCACGCGCAGCCGCCGCCCCCTGCTCCCCTTCTCCGTTCGAGGGACCCAGTTTGCCATCAGAGAGGTCCACTGGGGTCCCTGTGACCCCCGAGGCCACTTCCGGATCAGAGTCCTCCCCTGTAGAACAAGGGGGAGGAGGACGCTTCTTAGGCGCCTGATGGGCGACATCCGCCCGGGGGAGAAACTCACTAAAGACCGCCCGCAGCTGGTCTAAAAAAGCCCCCTGCGCAGATTGCGCCGACGCCGAGACCTCGCCAGCAGGTTCAGCAGTATGGTCTGCCATTGTTCTCCCCTGAAATCACCCTCAGTAACACAAAGGTGAATAGTAACACTTGAGGCACCCCCACACCACCGCCCCACAGTACACCAGAGAGACCCAGGAGGACTGCACCCGCCGCCACCAGCACCCACAGGAGAGCCCAGCTATACTTGTGGTTTTTGCTGCCTGTAACTGAGGACCGTCACTTGTTTTCCCGGAGTCTTTCAGGACAGCACCTGAGAGATCGTGGTTCCTCCCACCAGACAAAGAAATACCTCTTCCCCCAAACTTCAAAAGGAGGCTTCTCCCCACCACCTGTCAGTGGTAGTAAAGTACCCCCGGCCCAGGCTGGAACACATAAGCACAATATATTGAATTATATTAACACATACAGCATAAAGGCGGGTCACTGCTGTCCTGAAAGTTACCTGTAAGTCTAACTTGGATTTTCCCAAAGTGTCTTTCAGGACAGCACATGAGAGGGCCATCAAGACTTACCCCATTAGGGAGGGACAACTTCAGGACCTTTCTGCCAAAGGCCTGATTGCCTACTGATAAAAGGTCCAGTCTAATGACGGGCAAATGTCAAGAAACTTGACCATGTGGCCGCCTAGCAAATTTGTTCTGGGGAGGCACCAGCTCTTTTTGCCCTAGTCATTGCAAGCGCACTAGTGGAATGTGCTCTAATCCCCAAAGGGGGAGACAATTCAATTTTGGAATATGCTTCAAAAATTGCCCACTTCAGCCACCTGGCAATTGATGCTTTGGATGCTTGGTGACCTTTTTTGTTGGCAGCAAAAAGAACAAATAGTGAGTCCGAAGTCCTAAAGTTACTTGTTACCTCTAAGTAACGCAAAATAACTCGTCTTACATCTAAGTTATGAAAAAGTTTCTCCTCTTCTCCTGAATGGTTGGAACAGAAAGTCGGCAACATCTTGACCTGAGAGTGGTTCTGAAGTGATGTCACCTTTGGTAAAAAAAACTTGGATCCGTCTTCAAGATAATCCTATCCGCAAATATAGACAAAAAAGGTTCTCCAATTGATACAGCATCAAGCTCACTGACTCTTCTCACGGATGTAATAGCGACTAGAAATACAGTTTTAAGGGTTACATTTTTTAGGGAAATGGATTCCAACGGCTCAAAAGGGTCATTTATCAAGGCCTGCCGGACCACAGATAGATCCCATTCTGGAAAGTTCTTCTTCAGAACTGGCCTGGACCGAGCCAAAGCTTTACCCACTTCAGCCCCGAAAGTATTTACCCACTACCTGACCAGAGCACTTTTTGCAATATGGCACTGCGTCCCTTTAACTGACAATTGCACGGTCATGCAACGATGTACCCAAACAAAATTGGCGTCCTTTTTTTCCCACAAATAGAACTTTCTTTTGGTGGTATTTGATCACCTCTGCGGTTTTTATTTTTTGTGCTATAAATAAAAAATGCGACGATTTTGAAAAAAAATATTTTTCTTTACCTTTTGCTATAATAAATATCCCAAAAAAAACAATTTCTTCCTCAGTTTAGGCCAATATGTATTCTACAGGGTGGGCCATTTATATGGATACACCTTAATAAAATGGGAATGGTTGGTGATATTAACTTCCTGTTTGTGGCACATTAGTATATGTGAGGGGGGAAACTTTTCAAGATGGGTGGTGATCATGGCGGCCATTTTGAAGTCGGCCATTTTGAATCCAATTTTTGTTTTTTTAATAGGAAGAGGGTCATGTGACACATCAAACTTATTAGGAACTTCACAAGAAAAACAATGGTGTGCTTGGTTTTAATGTAACTTTATTCTTTCATGAGTTATTTACAAGTTTCTGACCACTTATAAAATGTGTTCAATGTGCTGCCCATTGTGTTGGATTGTCAATGCAAGCCTCTTCTCCCACTCTTTACACACTGATCGCAACACCGCAGGAGAAATGCTAGCACAGGCTTCCAGTATCCGTAGTTTCAGGTGCTGCACATCTTGTATCTTCACAGCATAGACAATTGCCTTCAGATGACCCCAAAGATAAAAGTCTAAGGGGGTCAGATCGGGAGACCTTGGGGGCCATTCAACTGGATATGCAAAATTGCTACATGATGATGTGTTTCCCTCTTTATGCACTGAAGCTGGCACGTTCCCTGAGTTTTTCCAGCAAGATGGTGCACCACCACATTATGGGTGTCAGGTCCGAGCATTCCTAGATGAACAGTTTCCTGGAAAGTGGATTGGTTGTCGTGTGCCAGTTGAATGGCCCCCAAGGTCTCCCGATCTGACCCCCTTAGACTTATCTTTGGGGTCATCTGACATCCACAGACATATTTTGCTGCATTATAACCTTAGGCACCACCTGAGTCAGCTGCTGGCATCCTAACAACCGATGATGTCATTGGTTGATAAGAAATATCTGGAGCTTGAATAACATCCTTGTTTGCCCCTCTCCGTTAGCACTGGGTTCAGGTTAGCTGACCCTAAGTGAAGGAGAAAAACTGAGGGAGTATACTTATGAGAAAGACCGAACTTCCATTGAATCCTTGGTGTCCACAGAGGCCACAGAGGCCAAAGGATCTCAAAGATGA